>JAQIYI010000501.1:0-18431 GCA_034700265.1 Polyzonium germanicum | reverse complement strand
GAAATGATTCTTGAAACGAAGTAAATGCTTTTAAACTTAAGATTATGCTTCCAATGCAGTAATCAAGCTATGCTTCACATGCTTTTAAAATCAGAATTTACCGGTTTTATAAAATCATTTTGACATTTTCAAAATAAATATTCAATGCACTTGAAAATTATTTTCAAAATTAACGATACTTATTAATGCATTACTTAACGCATAAATTAATACTTAATTAACGCAACTTATACGAAAACACCCTGTATTATTCAATTAATAAACCGAATTAAGTAAAACGCATTTGCAATAATAATGATGATAATAATAATCATTAGAACTTTCGAGATTTGCATGCAGCTCAGCCTGGGGGCTAGGCCTAGCCCTTATTATATATGTTGCGGGCTTCATTAAATCGCGCATAAAACGTTAATGAAGTTACGACTTACTGAAGTTACGACTTTGAAGACCATCTGCCTGCGTCGTTGCAAACTTGCGGAATCAACGGATTAGGGCTATCTTAATTCTAATTGATGGCGACGCCAGCGGCTATACGCCCCAATTGCCCCCCATTTTGTATTGAGCAGGGCAAATCCTGCGAGCCGCTGTGCCTTGGGTGGTCGTTCATTTCCCCCTTTGAGCACACAGAGGGACATTATTACGAGGAGGTTCGCGACTCCCCATTACATTTCGTCCGGAAACGATGCGATAAATTGCAATTTCAGCCGAAAAGTGGTCGCAATTAGGCCGCGCGCGCGCGCGCTCCTCGCCGGCTTCTTTGCCGCCAGAAATTGCCATCAATGTCCTCCCTTCACGATTATTATTCAAGAAATCCTTTCGGATGCATTCACGTTTAATCAAGCTTCGATTCTCAGCCGACTTTTATTTATTTTGCGATTTTAGTTAGTTGGGAACAAAAGATTTTCCGAGAACTTCTAAGGCCACGCCCCTCCCTTCTCCACCTCCACCCGTTTTCCAACGCTGAAGGCTTTAGACCCGTGAGCAACAACAACCAATCACAGATGCGAAAACAATCTCGTTCGCCTTAATTGACGCCACTTTTTCTTCTAAATTATGTTTTCTGGATGGAAATCTGAAAACCAAAATAAAAAATACCATCTAACCAATAGAAAAAATCTTAAAGCTACAAAAATATTATCTTTAAAAATTAAGTGATTTGAAAAAGCTAAAGCTAAAAAAAGTCAAACTTCTTGTCGCCTAGCCCCTTTAACTTTAGTAATTTTATAGGCGCGAGGAGGGCTGACGTTTTATTATTTAGTTGAATGAGACTGCCCCTTTAAGTTGACATTTTAGTTTTTCATACACGCAGGCCTATCTCGAGCGCAGTTGCACAGTAGTTTCAGTGAGGAGTTTCCACTCACGGATGACGTTATTTCTGGTAATACAGAAAAAAATAATTTGAAAGTAAGGCCTTTTGAGCCACCGTCGTAGCTAGGCCTAGCCGCCAGCCGAAGCAATTTAAGCCTTGCAGTTAGCCTGTCTAGTGAGAAGTTCATTAGGCCCATGCGACGCAGGCAGGCGCGGTTTCCACATTTGTTTTGTAAGCAAAATGTTAACGCAAAATTAAAAGAAAAAATGCCCACATCTAGCCTTTATTCATATTAAAAAGGCTTTTTATTGCATTTCCGCTTCCGCTTTTTTAAGGCTTTTGTCGCAGCTGAAGTGGAACAAGAAGAACAGATGCGTTTTTATTCTTTCTTTCTGGATTTCTTCAACTGGCAATGACAAACGGCGTTTGTTGTTGCTCGTTTTTAACGAACACAAAAAATGCAATCAGTTTGTTTTTTTAAGTCTTTGTGTTTTGTCTTTTGTTTTCTTTTGTTGTTGTTTTTCTCGGCTTTCTTCGTGTCCTAGATCGTTCACTTCTCTGTGACCGTTGCGCATGGCGGCTGCCTAAGCTGCCTATTTTTTGATTATTTCCATCAATTACGCTAACCATAAAGCATAGAAAGCGTATTTTGGCCGATCTATAAAACTATTTTGAAATCATTTGTGAAAAAAAATTATTTGAAAAAAATTGGAAACAAAAAGGTGAAAAAAATTAATTGACGAGAATAATATTTGGAAAAAATAGCACATTAAAGAGCATAGTTTTTTTGGATTTTGAAAAGCACTTGAAAAACATTCAACTCTGCGCTAGTGCGATGATTGATAATTGATCATTGCCATTAATTGGTTATCATTAATTTATAAAATTAACAATTAATGTGGTTTTTTGATTGTTTGCTTGCAGTTTAACTTCCTTTCTTGTGTCGTCACCATCATTTATTTTATTTAAGCGGTCTAGGGGTCAAAAGGTCATAAACCCATTTAAAGACCCCAAATGCACGCGAACGGAAGTGACGGCCATCTTTAAAAGCGTAAGTGGGAAAATTTCTTCTAGTTCTTCGCCCCTACTTAAAGTATATATTAGTAAAGTGCCTAAGGTGGCTAATTTAAAACCATCTTCCCACTTGAAAAAATAATTTCCGGAAGATTCTGAGAGAAAATGATTTTTTTTTTCTTTAAATTTGTACTCGTGGGCCGCCATAATTCAGTTAAATATTTAACTGCAATTAAGTTTCGCAGTCGGAGCATAGCAGCGGCGTATGCAAGGTGCAAAGCTGAGTGCATACGCCACTAGATATTACATACGAACATAGATTGCGAATTGTGCCTATAGCTGCTCTGGCCAGCTAGAGCGGCCATTTTACAGTGTAGATCTGCTCGGACAATTGCATGTAGTAGGCCTAGGATGTTTCCTATTTCGCAGGTAGGGTAGAAAACGAGGAACTCGTTGAACATTATTGCGCTCATAAATTTCTCTCTCCTGCGAACAAACAGCACGGACGAAAGTGCGACAGTCGCGCAGATTGTATGATTGTGTGCACATAAACAAGCGCAGTGGGGCGTCAAATCAGCACCGATGGACCCTTGGGGTGACCCGGACTGGGATAGCCCTAGCTGACGCAAGTGTCAGAGACATGTTACCACGGTCTGTATTACACATTGGGCGCCGCTCGTACTAATATTTCAAATCTACACTTGTCCAGGTTATGTGATTTGTGATTGTATTGTCGGTTCTTCTCTAAATTACTTCCAAGTATTGACCGCTAGCAGACGACGGTCATCTTGTTTCACTAAAATTTCAAGAAAAAAATCACCAAAAAAACTGCACCTGCCCCTTTAATGTAAGGTTACTTCAATGATTGAGCACGTTCGTTATCTTCATGGAACTTAAAGGGGAAGCGTCAATTTTTTTCTTTCTTTAGCTTAACGTCTTTTAGACTTAAAATGACATCATCCTATTGGTAGAAAATGAAATCTCATGGAAGAAAGTTGACATTTACTATATTTTTTTATTTTTTTTTTCTTATCCGTTTCTAAAAACACATTCGCGATTGAAATTCGTTCCAATATGTTGTAGTACAATACAATATTTTTTTCCCTGTTGACAAAAGTCCATAAGAGGTTTATTTCGTTGATTTACTCTGTGTGGGGGCGGGGTGGAAGGATGAGGAGGAGGGGGAGTTACTTGTACAGGGTGTGCATGACTATTGACTAAAAAACAAAAATCTTACAAGTTCATCATACCTTTTTTCTTTCCTTCATTCTTTCTAAAAATCATAAGTAAAATATTTCATCGATTGTTGGTTCAAACAACAACAACAACAATATTCAATAATTCATCCAATATAGTATTATTTGACAATTACACAGTGTTCACTGCGAATATTTAAAAGGTGGATTCATTAAAAAAATATGACACATTGGTTATTGGTGGTGGCGTAGGCGGGCCTATAGGCTGCTACGACGACTCGTGTAACATTATTTACTGTATGTACTGCAGGTGAGAAAGGGTCGAGTCGGGGTTGAGAACGACACATTTGTACGTGTAGATGTCTTGAATTGAATTGAAACTAGGCGGTTATTGGGCTCAATTACCGTGTGTATTAGGCCCGTTCTTGGGAGTATCTTGGCGAAAGAAAAGGAAAAAGTCAGCAACAAAATACAAACAGGCCTACCATTTTTTCCTATTCTTCTAGACATTGCAACGTTGGTCTTCTAACTGGAATCGACACTCGAGTGAGTCACTTGGGGGCGCGCTTGATGAGCGAGCTACATAATAGAGAGAGAGAGTACAGGGTGGGCCACCATTGCGGCTTTTCGCCGCGACACTTTTTCATTTACTTACAAACACTGAACGACACGATCTCACGCACACATTTTTCTGTTTCTTTCTTTCGCTCAAAATGGTGAACAAACTGAAAAAATATTTTTTCAGAATAAAACCACTTTCGTTTTTTAGGTACATCTGTGCGCAAATTACATATAGTAGGTGAGGAGGAGCGATGGGAATTTAAAGAGGATTTTTTTTCTTTTTCTTTAAATTTGTATGATAAAAAATACCTAGGCCTAATGGTCTTCAGTTGGGATCTTGATCCGCTTCCGGTTGCAGTTTTTCACGTGCTGGTAGTGGTGGTTATCAGTCCTTATCACACACTGGTTCGTAATGATTATTGGGGTTTGAAGGGGCGGGGGCAGAAGGCGAGATTGTCACTGGGATTGTGTGCGATGAGCTGACTATTGTAGATTCATTTAGGCCCAGTAGCGTGTGCACGAGGGGGACTCAAGCCCCCCTCTTCGCCTGCCAAAACGATTTTTTTAAAAAACTGAAAGATTTTTCAAAATTTGTGTCAAACTGGCGGCAATCGTCACACTTTTTGTCGAAAAGGTCAACTTGCTTTTTGAATAACGAAAACAAAACTATCACTTAGGCATATTTTTTGTTAATTTTTGTTTTAAAATGTCTTTAAAGTGAAAGGGATTTTCACTTATTCAGGTATTTTGAAATTTTTAGTGCTAAAAGACACAGATGTTTGTTTGTTTCCTGAGAAATACTTTTGCAGCGAGCCAAGCATAAAAGCGTGCCCACTAGGCTAGTAGCATGTATGTAGTGCCACTAATGGTCCGAGCGAATGATTCGAACGCTATTAGTATCACCTGCACATGCAAATAGCCTAGTTGTTGTACATATTTAATACAGATGGCATTAAGTTTTTATTAATTTAACCAATTTATCGATTGATTTGATTGATCGGTCGGTTCGTTGTATGGTTTTGGTTAGGCCTACTTTGCTGCTGCATGTATCGATTTCTACATGCAGATCTGATGGGTGGTTAGTACAAATAGGACGCACTCAATTGAACTGAATTCGCGTGGGCTTGTTTGAACTACGCCCCCTAGTGGTCGCGGCGCATTTTCATCTATTTGCGTCGCTTCTTGTTTGCCATGCTAATTGCTTCGCTCTTTTTTAGAAATTTGCATATTATTATTACAGATTTGCCGCTGACAGGATGATTACACTATGAACTTAAGAGATGTAGGCCTACAATTTACAAGGTTAAAATTCACGTCTGCTCAAATCCATTTTTTCTCCAAACCGTGTGTGATGACGTCAATAGCCGGATTTGCAATCACTGTGGGGGGGTGGGACGTCACGTGACACACTTTTATCATCCGCTCGCTAAGAAGATGAGATGAGATGATGATGGCAAAAAATAAGCCTCTCTTAAGCACATACACATTCATAAGCAATTTCACGTAGGCCTACAGTATATTTTTAAAGTGGTCCGTTTGTCAGGACTAGTGTTTGATTTTATAGGGGGAGGGGGCGGGGATTGAATGGAAATTATGAGATTGCCAAAAAGCTTTGCACTGAGTTGTTGTTGGTTGCAATCTCTCAATCGCGCTCACTTGATTTCCCGATGCAAGCTTGTGTGTGTGTCCCTTTTCGTTAGGCCTAGTTACGTTTCTGGTAGAGCGGCGTTGGATGTGTGCTGTGATTGATTGAGTTGGTGGCGCCACCTTCCGTCTGCTATTTTTAAATCTTTCTTCCGGTGCTTTGCTTCGCTCGATCGACTTCAGCATAGCAGCGATAGCTCCCGATTCGTCGTTCTCATGCTGCTGGCGGAACGGTGTCGCATCTGAGTGTGCGAATGCACAGAGAGACAAACAAACAAATCAAGATAAATAGTCAAATAGTTACCTAGTTAAATAGTCAAGATAAAGTGGAAACAAAAATAAATTGAAGTGTTTGCAGTGATTGCGTACTTTCAAGGGGCATGGATTGGTTTTTTTTTTTCAGCAATTCAGTAATCCTCTCACCCTGTACAATGTTTTGGCCCTTTAAATATAATTGGGTTAGCTGGCCAATTCAATATGCGTAGCGGAGAGCAGTGTTCCCTTTTACCCGGGTAAAATAGTGGGCGAAAGCAGATGACTCAATTATTTTGCATACCTAAAGTTTTTTTAAATTTTATTCATTAATGCATCCTGTACTAAGGTAAAGGCTGAAATCACTAATGACTTTTAGAGCGGCCTCGACTCGAAAACATCCCAAGGCAGGCTCTGATTACGTCTGCACTCCCTCCATTCTCTCTGAATGCAAAAGTGTTGACGTACTGACTCATTCTGTCCTGCGATTTTTGTTCAAGTCGAGACAGCTCTTAAACGTCGTTAGTGATTCAAGCCTGGCAGAGTTAGAGCAGACGACGAATTATTTTGCGCGCATGTATGCAAAATAATTGGTCGTCTGCTTTTGCCCCCACTTTAAACCCTTTTGCCCACCGTGGTATGCCGGCCTAAACGCAGCACACTGAGGTGTGCATTGAGGCGCCCCGCGCGTTTAGGCCCGCTTTAGACATTCAACATTGAACGAGGACAGTATGGCGGCGCCATATCTGGGCCTAAATGTGCGCGGATAAGTGGAGGCACGCATGCGCCGCACGCATGCGTGCGGATACGGCTGAGGGTGTGATCACTGATCAGTGCATTACAAGCGAGCGTATAAAAACAGCAGGCCGCAAAAATCCATTGTTTTTTCTTGCCGTTGTTTTTGCATCTGCGGTTTTTCTATTGTTCCTCCGATAGACCGGCAGCGGTTGCTGGCTGGCTGGTTGGCCGCTCTTTTTACGAGCGATATGCTTTTATTCTATTTTTTATTTATTTTTTCATCTCGCTCGTTTCGCTCCTTACTGAATACCTAATGATGTTTGCCGTTGTTATGTTTTGTTTAAGAGACAAACAAACAGACAGACGGACGGACAAACATACACGTACAATCGTACATCCAAAAAAAATAAGCGAGGCCGCGGCGATGCAACAATTGCGCTGATCAAGCAGCCATGCAGTCCTCTGGCTGCATAAGTAGTACGCCGCCATTTTGTTTTTTCCAACTTTTTTCTCCCGATTGGAGCAATTACTGCCGCTCCTACTATGGTTGTTGGCCTTCAGCGTTTGATATGGTCGTCCTAGGCCCTCGCTCTCTCAGTCTGATGACATTCATTTACTTTGATGACGTTCAAAAACATGTTTTGATTCCGCGCTGCTTCTGATAAGAGCGGCCCAACTGAGCCGCATTTCTGTGCGGGCCAGGAGGCCTGCGTGGACCGCGCTTTTAAGTGTCCCATAAAAGTAAGAGCCAGCCCGTCGTATCATAACTACCGATTGCGGCTTTATGGTGTTGCGCAGCGTTGCAAACAACGAAAACGACAACAGAATTAATTTCGCTAGGCCTGGCCACTGAGGACTGCTAGAGACAAGGTGGCCGCGGTAGAAATCCTGCTTTCATTAAAGGGCTATTCAGGATCCGCTTGAAAATTCTGAATAAATTAAACTCACTTTATCATCGATTCTGCACGAGTTTCCTGAACCTCTTTCCCAAAAATACTCAAAATCGGTTGATTTGTTCTCAACTAACAGTCATATCCCAACATGCGAAAAGTTACATTTGAAATAGCAGATGACGTCATAACATATTGGAACTTCCGGCTACGTATTTCCTGTGTTCACGCGCAATTCTGCTCCTATCGTTTACTCGATCGTGGTCGGGGATCACCACGCGTGCGATATATACAAAACGCAGTTTACAAAAGACGTCAATAGATGGCGCGCTCCAGGCATTTGACCCGGAAGTTGACATGTGTGAGCCAACACGCGATATAAATGGCGGGAAAATGTTAAATTTAGTAAAATTGAGTAACAAAAAATGTGTTTTTCTTTGAATTGAATTTTTTTAAATTTTATTATAGATAAAATAATAAATAAAACCAAATAAACCAATAAAAAAACGTCAAACAGATCTTGAATAGGCCTTTAAGCTCAGTTCACACCACGCGACTTATAGCAGTACGAATACATGTAGGCCTAATCAAGAATCGCAGGCTCAAATTGCACGACCGTCAAGGCTTGACGTACGTCGTCGCATGTTGCCAGTGTCCCGTTTTGCCCGGGCACAAGCAGACGACGAATTGTTTTGCATAGCACACTTGACGTATGTTTCATTTAGCTGCCCGACGCTAGAGGGCGCGGCGGTATCTGTAAGCATGGCGTAGAGCGCACAGCGCGTGTCAAGGTGACCTTTGCTTTCTCTCTACCTGTGAGTGTGTGTTTGGAAACGTTTGTTCGCATCGCCGGCTATAATTAGCGCGGTGGGAATTTTGTTTTCGCGTCCATTTGTGTTCATACGATCGTCGTAGGTTTACGGTGAAAATGCCATTGTGCGCCCCGCGTGCTTTGGCCGCTAGTTCGCACATTTCGCATTAGAGGGCTAAAATCCTAAAAGGCGCTTTTCCTTTCGCCGAGCGCGATTAGAGATCACGTGATTGTAAACAAAGAAGACAGAAAAGGAAGACACGAGCTGTGTTAAGGCGTTTTCGCGAGCGAACGATTTTGCGTGCGATTACTAACGATTTTTCTCAAAGTGGCTTTCATTGTAGCCTACGGTCGCGCTCTTTTTAATGGTTTTATTTTTAAGTTCAGGCTACTTAAGTAGCAAAAACCTAATAAGATGCAATAAAAGAATAGTCATAATAATAAAATTAAAATAATAATAGGTCTAAAATAAAGCAAAATAATCCGTCGTCTGCTCTCGCCCACTACTTTGTCCTTCGGGCGACCATTTTGCACGGCCAAAACCGAGCGCTGCCTGCGGATAATAATGAACAGGCGTCCCTACATGTGAATAAGTAAATGAGAGAACTATGTATGGCCTGCTTTGTACTCAATAGAGTAGGCATGCACAAGTGTACACGTAGGGCTGTGCTAAGCTAGCTTTGATCCTAATTAACGTCAATGGCCGCGTGCTGTGCCTGTGCGTGATTGCCTTTATTAATAAAGTTGCGTGCGCATTAGCGTAGGCCTAACCGCGTCTGCGAACAATGCAGGCCTACGTGGTTTTTGTTTTGTTCAGCTCGCTAAAATGCACAAAACTAGGAACATTGATTCGTTGGCTGAGTTTTTACATGCACATGTAACCCTCTGGCAACATTCATTCGTAACCAGGCACCTTGTTAGAACTGGTGGCGCATGTTCACGTTGCTCGCCCTGTACAATAAACAAAACTCTTAAAGTCTAGGCCTAAAATGTAAAATGCTTCAGGCGCAATGCGAGACAACAAATCTAACGAACAAACCTTGGTTAAGGCCTAGCCAAATAAGGTGCAACTGTAGAATGCAATTAAATATAAAAAAATGTTGGAAAAATTAATATACAACCAAACAAGACACGAAGGCCTAAAATGCAATTTTTCTTTCTTTGCCTGTCGTTAGTTTTACTGTTTTGAAGAAGAAAAACGCATTGGTGCGTAGGAAGAAAGAGGAGGAGAATAATGCGCTAGCGATAAGTTATTTTTTAATCGATTCAAGAGATCATTTTCACAATTGGGCCTAGTTAGAAAAACGTGAATTGAATTTTAAATGTTGGCTCAAATTAAAGGATAATTAAGGAATTAATAAGGCTATTCTGTACGGGCGAGCCAAAGCATACTAATTTCCAGTTTATTTTATTTTGTTTATTTTATTTAAGCTATTTTATTTTATTGTCTATTTAATCTTCTCAATTATTTTCTATATTGTATTAGGCCTATAGTTATTTATTATATTTTCTTTTATTTTGGTTAGGCTACTTTATTTTATTTTGGTTACTTATTTTGTTTTGTTTATTTATTTTACTTTTTCTGTTTAATTATTTATATTATTCTTTTTTTTATTAAGTTTAGGCATATTGAGTCATTTTTATTTATTTTTATTTTATTTTATACTTTATTTAAGCCAGGCGTATTTTATTTCTTAGCCTATTTAATTTGAGACACACTGTATTTTATTCATTTTATTTTATTTATTTATTTTGTATCTTTTTATTCTTTTTTTTTGCTTTAAATAATTTTTTTTACATAATATGACATTTTTTTGCTCGCTCTGGATCCGTATGATGGGAATCTTGCTCAAGTCGAATGCCTGCCTCCAGTGCCTTGTTTTACAAAACCGGATGTGGGATTTAACTTTGAAGTTTTGTAACCGATACCGCTCCGTGTGGTGGTGGCCGGGGCTCAACCAGCAGGGTCGCTCACTGCACCGCCAGCATCAGCATATTTTATTTCCATTTTTATATTTGGGCTAGGCATGCGCAACCTACGGCCCGCGGGCTGAATCCGGCCCGCGCTGCTTCTCAACAAGTTTGACATTAATTATTCTTTACTAAGAAACATTCAAAAGTCAAACCCATTTAAATGTCTCAGAATTGTGAAGATTTACGATTGCAATAGAGTCCTCGTTCGCTTCGCTCGCTCTGAAAACTCATTTTTAAAAAAAATCATTTTACATTTTTATAATTAATATTGATGTTCGGCTTTTGAATGAGTGTTCATACAAAAATAGTTTTTTCAGCATTTGAATCCCCCCCCCCATTAAGCATTTCTCGGGCCCTCCTAATGCCGTCGGAACAACCTCATGTGGCCCGTCTACATAAAAAGGTTGCCCATGCCTGAGTTTAGACCTTCACACGCAACAGCCTCGAATGACGTTTCGTTTGTTATTGAATTGACCTTCATTTATTTAGAAAAACCGCTCGCCAAAAGTTCCTTGTAACTTGGGTTCGAGCCTCGAGTGCTTTGCTGTGGGCGTGACGTCAGAGCGAATCTGGCAGACTCGTTGCCGCCGTGGTTGCTTTGCTTTGATGGCTGTTTGCCATTATCAGCGATTCAGCATTTCATTTCAGTCAGTGGAGAACTAGAAAAGACAGATTATTTTCGCTCTTCCGCTTGGATCAGGCTACATTAGGCTCCGCCCACTTCGTATTTACATCTGCCTCGCCTTGCCCAAGCTCTGTTTACGATTCTGCGCGATCCCGTACGTAAATGTGCGTTTAGACGTTATTTGACGCCCTTTTTAGCATCGCACGTCCACACGTGGAATGCTGACTGTAATCTCGCCAGTATAAACGGAAGTAACTAAACCTGTCTCGACTCGAGACAGATGTGCCACATTCCCCTTTTTGTGGTTTAGTTTTGCTTCGGTATCTACTGAAGTACTGATAATGAGTTTCATCATTATTTATTTGGCCACTAGATGGCAGTATTCCTGCTACGTATCGTACGCACGAAATCGTTGGCCGGGTGACCATTACGTACCTGTACGCACCGTACGCTACACGTTCGCTGCGCACAATCGTAAACGGAGACCTGGAAATTGCAATTTCTAGGCACAGGGTTAAGATTGACGAGACAATAGAGAGAAAGTGGGCGGCGCAGTGTGGAGAAAACCATTTATTTTCTTCCTTCTGTTTCCTTCAGACTTGAAAGCCAACAAGCGCGAATTTCAGAAATGAAGCAAAATAAAAATAAAACAAAAGGCGAGGTATCGCTGGCTGCTCTCCCTGAACTAGGCTTTGAGTAGTGGGCCTATCACCTATATAACACTAGAAATATCCGAGCGAGAGTAGCACGTCGTGCTTAAAACGCTTCTACGAATCAATTAAATCAAAGCACGCGGTACATAAAACTACATGCTCTGAAAATGGCCGCCTATACATGTTTTGCCGGACGCCGCCATTGCAGATGTGGTCGCTTAGACTAATTGGAAACGCGGCGCTCCGACCAAGGTCCTTCTTTCGCCACATCCATTGTAGTCTACGCAACCACACTCGTAATGGCGGCGCCCATTTACTTCCGGTAAAACATCACGTGTGCTCTTGAGGCGGAGCTGTGACGTAGACCATAAAGATGAAAAGGAATTTTGTAGAGTGCAACTACCCTCGCTCGGACACAGAAATCGAGCGCGATTCTTTGTTAGGCCGTTGAATGCAACCAATTTGAAGGCGATTTTACCCTCGGAGGCCCCTATGCCAATCGTATTTTTGGTTCAAACACCACTTTCTCCAGTTTCCTTTTGGAGGTGGAACAAAATTCCGCTCCAGCCCCGGAATTTTGTCTTTCTTTTTCTGCTTTAGGCTTACGGCTTACCATGTTATTTTAATGGGTTGACGTGCTCGTAATAGCTTACGTGAAAAGCATTTTTAAGAAAGAAAAAAGCTCGTTCTCATCATCATTATTTAGCGGCCCCCCCCCCCCCATGCCTACCGCACTGGCTGCCCATAGTTTTAGCGGAGGATCCATGGACGGACGGACAGACCGTCGATGGCGTCGACGATGGACTCAATCAAGCGATTTCTCAGGATTTCCGGACTTGGGTCAGTTGACGTTAATACCACATAATGACTTATTGTTGATGTTCTCTGAAGAGAAAACATCAAATTGCCAATTAATAGGCATCATGTGTGCATCTTGAGCGAGGGGAACTAAATCGCTAAAGGAAATCAAGAGCCTCGTGTGAGGGCTGCACTCAGTCTTCAGTGTTTTGCCCGCGGCGGGCAAAACAGTGGGCAAAAGCAGACGACGAATCCACAAGAGGTGTTTCGCGTTTTTTAGTTGTAGCTTTCTAAAGTCACTTTATTGTTAGATTGTTTTCGTTATTGTAGATTTTTTTCAGCAATATAAATGGCCATTTTTAGCATTTATTTGGAATGAGATTGGTAACAAGCGTCATTGTTTAGCATTGTCAAGGAATCTCTTCCGCATCCACTGGTGGTGACGGTTGCGACAGCAAGTGAATATTTCAGATGGAATCGAATTTGAATGAAAAATAAACAATTTTGACAAATAGATTAAAATTGAAATTAAGTATTTTTGAAAATAATTACGTATAAGTACGATTAAGTATGTTTTAACTGTCAGACCTAAGCTCAGGGGCCTACGCAAAATAATTCGTCGTCTGCTTTTGCCCACTATTTTGCCCGCGGGTAAACGGAGCTGATCAAACGGAAAATGTCCGCCACGTGATCACAATTTCTCAGCAAATCTTGATGGAGTTTAGTTTGGGCCTAACACTCCATGCAGTTGGCATTTTATATCGCCTTGGTTTCAGTGTATGTTAAATTAAAAAGAAAATTGAACAGAGGGTGTTAGCCGCATTTCGTCAAAACTTAAGTTCAAGACGCGTCCTTGGTGCATTATAAAGTTTTAGCTTTGCAATTACAGTGTATAGGCACAAGTGCTTCATGCTGGAGTTGCTTTTAAAGAGACAAGCTCAATTAAGTTTTGCAATTATTGTTTTTTTTCCCAGCATATTTTGTTCATTTCATAGTGGGGCCGCTTGAGAATGATGAAGAATTTTAGAAAGAAAAATCCTGAGCACAAAAGTTAAAAGCCTCACGTTTGAATAGATATTTTTAAAATTCCGCCTCCAAGGTCCGTATCACTAACGACAGACTTGAGTTAGTCTTATTCAAGACAGAGATTTGCACGTGACAATTTCCATTATCAATCGCATTCTCAACATCGAACTTGAGTAAGACAAGCTCAATCCTTTGGTTAGTGATAAGGCTGCAATCACTAATGAGTAATGATTTTAAGCTAGCTGCCGCGACTTTAAAAATTCCCAAGACAGCTGGCTGAGAATACGTCATTTTTCCATTCAGAGAGAATGGAGAAAGGACGTCATCAGAGCCTGTCTCGGGAATTTTTCAAGTCGAGACAGCTCTAAATGATTGCAGCATTAATCCCTGAATTGATAACCCTGCGCAGCAGTTGGCAACACTGAGACATGACAAGCAATCTTGCCTTTCAATATTTCTAAAGGGTAAAAGCGATTAAAAATGATATTATCCGCTCGTTAGCGAGGTAATTTACGATAATGCAGGCCATCCACATCGAGGGAAGATAAAACGCGCGCGTTTAGGCCTAAACCATAGGCGGCCTGGGGCTGCTGGCTGGGCCATGCAAACGTATACAGTCACACAGGCTATGTTTAACTATAATGTCCTCTCGAATGGGTTCGTGTCAGTAGCAGGTGTCTGATGTGTGTTTGTTTGTTTGTTTGGCGGCGGTGGCGCAATTGAAGGCGTGCTTAATTGCCATTCAAACACGACTCGCAAAGGAGGAGAAAAAGAAATTGCCATTAATTGCATACA
The DNA here is from genome assembly GCA_034700265.1 of Polyzonium germanicum. Taxonomy (NCBI): domain Eukaryota; kingdom Metazoa; phylum Arthropoda; class Diplopoda; order Polyzoniida; family Polyzoniidae; genus Polyzonium; species Polyzonium germanicum. The sequence continues at coordinate 4,145 of JAQIYI010000501.1, read as the reverse complement.
GTTAGGCCTGTTTTATTTCAAAGTGTTTATTAGTGCAGGCCTAAAGAAGCGATATCGTAGATATATCGGAGAGCAATAAATTGGAGACGGAAGAAGGGGGCGGAAAAAGTGTCACCGGAAACGACGCGTTGGTCGTCTGGCTAAGGGGAGCGTGGCCAACAAATAATTAGGCCTATTTGTCTCCCCCCCCCCCAAAAAGCGTCTGTCTGTCTTGTCTGTCCCGGCCGTCTGCGTGCGCCTGTCGTTCTCTGTTTTTGACGCGCATAATAATTTCTTAATTATGCCCCCCTGCTAGCTGCCAGAGATCTCAATCTGATAATAAACAAATTTGCCATCTAGGCCTAAAAATTCCATAATTACCGTCGCCACAGTTCTTAATTATTCGTGCGGAATGAATGATTAATCCTAGGCATGGCCAGCATGCACAGACAAACAGACACGCAGAGGGGTGGAAGACTGCACATTAAAGCGAGAAACATGTGGTGAACTCTCGAAATTGAATTACAAATTAGTCGAATTTTTGCTTTTCATGAATATTTTTTTGCGGCAATTCTCATCATCCCATTGTTGTTCCTTTCAAAATGTGCTCGGTTCACGGCTGTGTTTCGAGCAGTGCTGCCAGCCTGGGCGAAATGCCCCCATTTCTAGCAAATATATTGTCAACATCTAGAGAACCAGCCAGAGGGGTAACTTACACATTTGAAAAAAAATACATAAATCTTAAAGGGGAAGCGACACCAATTTTCAAGACAAAAACTCGCCGTTCGTTCGATGAAGCAGCTTATTCGACGATATTCCACGATTATAGTTTAATTTTATATCGTTTGACTTTTCATTTTCTAAGCTGAATCAAACGCGCTTTCAACTTCTCTCACGGGAGGCGCCATTTTGAATATAGGGTGTCACGTGGCGCATCCCGATGAGGCACTTATCGTTTACCGGAAGTGAGTGTTAGCCTATATTATTCCAAATAAATACTAAATATGGGCATTTTTATTGCAAAAAAATATTATCTTTGAAAATTAGGTGATTTGAAAAAGCTGAAACTAAAGAAAAGTCAAAACATCTTGTGGCTTCCCCTTTAAGATTATTTTTAAGCATTTTCAAACTTAGAAATTCGATCTATGCCTAGGTTAGCACAAATTTATGTTTGACAAAATTTCTATCTCTGTCGTGGCAGCTCCCCAAACAGAAAATAAAATAAAAAAACGCGTCTAAATAATAGGCCTATTGAGATTTTATCGAAATTATCTACTTTATGTCTACATTTTATCTCGCATAAACCAGCTAGACCTATATAAAAATAGCGACGTTTTTTTAAAACTTCAATCAAATGTTTTCTGCAATTTAAGGAATTTCTTTTCCAAAAAGGGAAATTTCGCCAAATGCAAGTAGCAGCACTGGTTTTGAGCTGCACCAAACAGAGGGCGAAGTTTTTCCATCAAATTCATCATCATCAGAGTTTAGTTGCGAGTTGTTTATCATAATAATAGGCCTAGCGAACAGAAAAAGATAGAAAAATGGGCCTAACAACACTGGTTCTTTTGTTAGACCTACACCATGTATTTCGAGTGGGTCTAATCTCATTTGCATTGAATAGGCCCGCATGATGTATTATAGGCCTAGGCGTATGATTCATGAATGCCCAGAATTGCAGTTTGCATGCGAGGCGCAGTCCAGTTTGGTGGTGGTTTCTCACTTTTTTCATTCAGTGGGCCTGCTCGGGATTGCAATGAAGGCATCAAGATATAAACTGCTGAAAGAACCAGTTTTTCAGATTTTTATTTTTTCCACTTATTTTATTCATTTCCGCGAAACTGGAAAAGGGTTGCTCATGAACTGCTGCTGCTATTTTATCTAGGCCTACCTATTATTTCTTGATTTCCTCATGACTGTGTGGCCGATTAACTTGGCTTATCGCTGCGAGTGTTACCCACTTACCATTGCCACGACAAGTATTGTGTACAGGTGTGTGTACAGGCCTACAGTGCTACCTTATCAGTAAATCAGACTTATCGGAAGGCATATAGGCCTACCGTACTGCAAAACAGAAGCAAGCGCTTTACATTTGTGTTGCTCGGGCGCTTTGATAACTGCCCGCCCCTTAAAATTCGGCTTTTAGTTGTACAGGTGAATGAGACTCCCCTTTAAAGGGCTATTCAGGATCCGTTTGAAATATCGGAATAAATTAACACTTGACTTTTTCTTCGATTCTTCATGAATTTCTGGAACTTTTTCGCAAAAATTGTCAAAAGCGTTCGCCACTAACACTCATCCAAACATACGACGGGATTATGACAACACAGAACTTCCGGCTACGTATTTCCGGTTCACGCGCAATTCTGCTCCGATCGTCTGCTCGCGTCGACGTCTGCCCGAGCGCGCGAACACCATGAGGGCGATATAGACAAAGCGCAGTTTACAAAAGACGCCACTAGATGGCGCGCTCCAGGCATTTTCCCCGGAAGTTGAAATGTGTGAGCCGACACGCGGTATAAATGCCGGGTGAAAATGGTTTTTCTTTGGATTTAATGTTTTTTTTAGAAAAAATAATAAATCAAATAAAATAACCAATCAAAAAACGTGAAACAGATCTTGAATGGCCCTTTAAAGGGGCGGAACCATTAAGAAACACGTAAAGTAAATCCAATACTCCATAGCGAATATTTGCTCAACTAATGCATGTTTTAGCTTTCACTGTTAACTAGGCCTGAGGTGGCGAACTGAACTAGGCCACTCACCGTAGGCCAAAATGTGTTGGGTTAAGTGGGTGCCGGGTAGAGGCGGGCTTTTAAGCCTAGGCTCGTTAATGCGCGATAGTTCGCAGGTCAAAACACTTAAGTGACGACAGCAGGCATTCAATTCACAGTCTTTAAAGCATTTCTTCATTGTTTTGCTGTGAAACAAAGGCCGCGTTTTAAATTGCAGCGCTCGCTGCACGATTTTCGCTGCACAGTTTTCGTGCAGCGGTCCGCTGCTGGGTCGCTGCACGTTAATAAAAGAACGGTTCGCTGCATTGTCCGCGGCAATAGCAGACGATAGAAGTAAAAAAGCGCGGCCAATTCAAGATTTATTAGATTCCATATAGAATTCTGTTGTTAGAGAGGGTGTCTGATCATGGCATTCAAACTGAATACGATGCAGTATTTTTATTATTGTATGGTCAGTTCCGGGTCAACACCATATCCCATGACCAGTAGTGCTTCATTCCAGTTACCCCAAATTCTACATCACCCTTATCTTCATTTATGTGTAACGAAAGTTGATTCATCAACTTCCAGATCATATTTCTGCACTTTCTCAAGTTTTCCGTTGCTCCAGCCATGTTCCCGCCTAATAAAAGATGTGTCCCGCCCAAAAGCAGACGATTTTTGAGCGTGCAGCGGAATTTGGCTCGTCTACCGAGGTTTTCTTCCGCTGCACGCGCTGCGCAGCAAACACTTTTCGCTACAACGCAGCAAGAATAAAAGAACGCGCTGCAAGTTCCAAAGGCCGAATAAAAGAACAGTTCGCGCTACAATATAAAAACGCGGCCTAACTTGTCAAGGGAAAATATTGAAATATCCTTTAAAAGTAAAGGTCTGACTGCTTTTAACTTTTTTTCGTTCTTTTTTGCGATTTAGTTGGAAATGTCAATTGTTGCAAGCACACTGAAAATGTGCACGAAAAACGTGTTTTTTTTTCTTTCCCCTTTTGTCTTTTTTTTTTTTTTTCATTTTTCGCAGTCGCGATTCCCATTAAGATGGCAAATAAATTCTGCGTTTACTCACGATGTCGCAAAAATGCCTACCAGTAGTGCGTTTTCGACACGTAGTCGAATGAAATTGTGAAATTGTGACTACACTGGCGTGGAGCACACTCAATGGTTGGAAATTAAGGCCGGAAACACGAATGCAAATCTCAGACCTGTCTCGAGTCAAGACAGCTTCAGTACCTTTCCGGTTAAGAAGGGCGATTACTGTTAAAATTCGTGAGTGCGTTAATACGATCGAGAGGCATGTGTTCAGATGATAGGCCTAACTAATTTTGATGGTAATCGCCCTTCAATAACCGGAAGTTAGTAAAGTTGTCATGACTCGAGACAAGACCTGCTATTTGCATTAGCTATTCCGGCCACAAAGACTTAAAGGGGGAGTCTCATTACA
>JAQIYI010000500.1:0-18445 GCA_034700265.1 Polyzonium germanicum | reverse complement strand
CTTAGCCTACTTACAATTGAATAGGCCTATTTAAAGTTAAAAAAAATTGAACCATTACGCCTTGTTGTTTTATTTATAAAAGAACAATTTGGCCTATAATATAATTAGGCCTAATCAATTTAATTTATTAAAAGAACCTCTTTCAATTAAAACGCTCCTAATCTGTAAAATATTAAATAAAAAATTTAAATTACAAAAACAATAATCAAAAACGATTAAATAATATAGCAATTGTATAACACGTGTTCGAAATTAGCGCCAAAAATGCGTCACTTGTTTAGTATCTGCGGCGCATGCGCAGTGAAAGAAAATCAACGCGGACTTAAATTCACTCGGAGTGCTCCGAAAACATTACGTTCACTCCGCCAGATTTCTCGGAGCGAAATTATTTTAATCGATTTAATCGAAAGAAAAGGAAGCCAATCAATTTCGCGACATTAAATTCAATTGTTTGTCAAACAACGTTTACGTCGTCAAGTATCCACACAAAAACAGACAGCGGAATGCGGACGTAAAACGCGCTAGCGAATAGGCCTACTTACGTCACTTTCCTGCGGAGGCTCGGCCACATCGGAGAGTGTAATGCGGCAGGAAAAAAATAAATCCGCCAACGAACGAGCGTGAAAGATTTAAAGCCTCGTTCACAGGGTTCAAGCTTTCAATCTTTTCGCGAAGCATTCAACGTCGTGCGATTCATTTCGCGCGCGACTTCGCAAGTTCGCAGCAAATTATCAAACAAGGTAGAAGAAGGAAATTTAACGCGGCGGCGGTGCGTTCTAGTCTCGCAATCAAGGGGCTCCAGGCAGATTGCACGCCGCGCACCTGACGTCATCAGATGACGTTTGATGCAGATGGTGGCGCCACCTCACGGTTGTTTAAGCAAAATAATTTTTCGAGATTTTAATGGCGTGAATTTCAAGAAACAAACAATTCATCAATTACGCGAACAAATGTTTGGAACTTTCCATCAAGTTTGATACAAATAATTTTTGATGATGACTGCGATTGAAATTAAAAATTAATAAACAATGAACACCTGCTAAGACGAGATTTGTGAAATCATTATTTTTATTAACATGAAAATACAAAAAAAAATATATAAAAAAAACACCATTTTCTGACAATGAATTTTTTTTGTTTCTCAAACAGTAATTAATTCAAAATTCTTTGTGAAATAAAAATAATGCTGAATATTTTTTAAAGACCTGTTTAAAAATCATAATAAATTGGCTGCTTGGAATTTAAAACAAAATATCAATCGTCATCATCTTGATCCTGATCTTTGCTTTTCTTCTTCTTCTTTTTGGATGAAGTTTCCTGAAGAAAATAAACGAAATTAAATTTTAAATAATTTTATCAAAATATATTTAGGCCTACTGGATGCTTAGTTTAAATTGATTAGACGAATTAGTGGACGACTTCAGGCTTGCTAGTACCTCAGGATCTTCCTTGGACTTTTTGGCTTTCTTTTCTTTCTTCTTCTTTTTCTTCTTGTCCTTTTTCTTCGTCTCGTCTGATGAAGACGTTTCCACCGCTTCATCGCCGTTGGACGAAGAAATGACTTCCTCGCCGCGAGGTCTCTGCATAGTTTCCAAATGTTCAGAAATTAAAAATCCAAATATTAAAAAGAAGAAATTAAGACTATAAGAAATGTTAACCTTTTTGGAATCTGCATCGCCTGAAGGGCCAGCTTCCCCAGGCGCGGACGTCGATGCTTTACTGGCACTAGAAATACAGAATAAATATCAGGCGTTTGAAATTTCAAGACCAAGATTTTATACTGTAATCTTATACTGTAATCTTTAAACTGATCTCGAGTTTGAACTTTGTATTGTGCTCGCCTAAAATCCTGGTACGAAGTTGACCAATCCTGTGGCGTCTTCTCGTTCGGCTTTCCATACTTCGTCAACTTCCCTTCCTTGATCATCATCTTTTTCATTGAAGCCTGCGTGGTTGAAAGTGGCACTCAAGTGAGTTTTCAGAATTAACATTTTCAAGTTTCTAGTACAAGAAATCTTGCCTTTGGACCCAGGCCCCACTTTCTCGGATAAACGTCACGCTCCATTACAACACGTTTAATTTTGGCGACGAGTCCGTGATCGCAACTCGCGATCGTTGACGTCGTCATCTGAGCGATAGCTACGCACGTAAGTTGACTGGTTAAACGATAAAACGAAAGACTAAAAGATACTGGGGGAAATAATTAAGATAATGAAAACATACCAAGGCATACTGCTTCTCCTTTGGTCGTTACGATGACAATCTCATCGTTAATCTCTATGCCGCTGTCGTAACGTAGGACGCCAGGCAACAATATTTGAGCACCATAACAAATGGCATTCACCTGTGTACGAACAGGACATTTTTGTAACAGTGCGTTCAAACTGCACCTTCACAAAATCTTGAAGTAACTCACCGCACTGTCTTTGATGATGATGCGTTTGTGCGATATCAAAAGGGCCTCGAGCGGCATGATGACGCGTCGCAGGTAGGTTTCATCCTTGTGATTATCATACAACCACATGGCATCCATGAGGTCGTGCATCGTCACTAAACCAGCCTTTTCGGACTGTATTCCGGATCGAACGCGGCGTAACTCCTGCATCTGGCCGCCTGTGCCCAACACAAGTCCCAGATGGACGCACAGCGTGCGGATGTACGTGCCAGCCTCGCATTTAGTCCAGAAAATACCTTAAAACAGCAAGAAAAAGAATGATAAATAAGAAATATTTAAACGACCAAGTTTGGTTGATTTTATTGAACTCGCCGATGTTTCGTTTCATGTCGTAGTCCAGAAGCTTGATATCGTAGATGGTGCGCACCCTCAGTTGTCTCTTGACGGCCGAAATCACGGGAGGACGCTGAAATAGAGCGCCGGTGAGCGTCTCTAGGGCCTTGAAATTAACATAAAAAAATCAATTGTTTAAATAAAATATTCTATAAATAAAACAAAATACAAATTATTCAAATTAACAAAAGCCAAGTTATTGTAATTGACAAAATACAAATTGCACACCTGAGTGACACGACGCTCGCTCTCGACCGCACTGTGCAAACGAAAAATGCACACGTACTCTTTGCCGGCACTCTGCTGCGATTTGACGAGTCGAGTTGCTCGATCGATGCACACGATTAGACAACCGGTCACGCTCGGATCCAAAGTGCCAGAGTGACCCGTCTTTTCGACCCTAAGGATTCTCTTGATCCAGGCGACCACTTCGTGCGACGACGGATTCGAAGGCTTATCCAAGTTGATGACGCCAGACCTTTGTTTAAATTGTTTTTATTTTAATATTTAAAAAAATAGTTAAAAACATAAACACAACACATTTAATTAGACCTAGGCTCGAACATAAATTTTAAATGTACTACCTCATGTATTCGGTCATCTCCCGTTTCAACGGGGAGCATCCAAACGGCAGAGGTGTATAATGATTGGTGCGTATGTTCATGCGTTCAAAATTCTGTATGGAAACATATTAATAACATTGATAACAGAATTCCAAACGCGCGTTTACACTTGTTTCGACTTTAAATAAATATAAATAATTTGTTGAGTTTTTAAAAAAGGAAATTTCCATACTTTGAGCAGAAGCGGCCAATCTGAACTGTCCAGAGCCGGTGGCGGCTTTTCAGAAGGTTTCACTTGAAAGTCCGCATCGTGATGCACGTCCTGTAAATATTGCATTTTAATTATTATAATTAGATCTAGTTAATTGCACTATATTGTGTATAATCTACATTCTATACGCGTACAGATAGTCAAACAATGTAATTTGGATCTTGTAAATTGTAATTAGGCCTATCAATTTACGATAAATTACATTTGCAATTTCCGAATTTAAATCTGGTAAAGATAGTTAATTGAAAATTAATTAGGCTACCGGCCTATCAATTTACAATAAATTACATTTGAAATTTCCGAATTTAAATCTGGTAAAGATAGTTACCGGTAATTGAAAATTAATTAGGCTACCGAATGCCTATAGGCTAGTTTTATTCTTGTTAAAGCTTACTCCGAGGGTTTGCCTGGCGTGCTTCTCCTTCTTAATTTTCTGTTTCGCTGCTTTCCCGCCGAGCACTATAAAATAGATCAAAATAATCAATCAATTAATTGAGATCAATTGATCATGAATTAATGATCATCTGCGTTGTTCTCTAATCATGTTTTGAAACTTTGAATTAAGTTTCTGCAAACTAATTCTGATGAAGAGTGCGATACAGAATGAAGTTCTACATGAGTATAATCACGTACACTAGTTACGGTACGTAGGCCCTAGTAGTTAAATTAATTAGCTAATTAATAATAAATAAACAACTCACCCATATCGTCATCCATGGTGAGTCCCACACGTGGTTTTCATTTATTCTTATTTTTGAACAGCCAGTTCCAAAATACTAAACTGCTCATTCATGATAAAATGTGAAACAAATAAAGATGTGTGACGATTACTAGCGCCATCACGCGGTGTACGTCATCTACATGAAATTAATGATTTTGGATGACTACTAGCGCCCTCTGTTTGTTTCAATTACTTAACAGTAGCTCTACCATGAATGAGCAGGCAATAAATATATTGCTGGCTAGTGGCTACAGTCTTAAAATACATCGATGAGCGAATGCTATCGATGCTCTATGTGATCGATGTTGCAAATCTGTAATCGATGCTGAAATTTGTAATCGATGCTGTGATTTATAAGCCTAGTCAATGGTGTCGCTATTTTTTTTGCAAAAAATATTAATGTTTCAAGAATTTAACAAGAAAAAATATTAATTCAACGCTTAAAATGACGCGGTCCGAGTCCAAGTCGCGTTCGCGGTCACCGGCAAGACGGCGTTCATCGCGAAAATCGCCGTCGCCCATCAGATCAAGATCGCGAAAAAACGACAACAGAACGTCGTCGTCGTCGTCGTCGTCGTTTCCAATGGCGCCGCCCTTGGACAAGGACAACAAGGATCGTCGTCACGGTCGTCACCAACATCATCATCAGCACCAGCGATCGTCGGGATCAACTTCGTCATCAATGTCAGCAGTGGCGCCAGACAAAAAGAATCATCGACGTTCGTTAAGTCCGTCGCCAAGCCCACCCGAAGTGGACAGCAAGAGATGGACATCATCGAAGCCGTCGACACAACCATCATCAGCAGCGCCGCCGCCGCCTCCTCATACTCCTCAGCAGATGGATGCGCCGACCGGAATAGACCGAAGACTCATTCAGATGTCCGAAAAGCAAGCGGGCGAAAATTCTGGAAACTATGCTTGGCGTCAAAGAGATCGTGGCGGAGGCGGCGGTGGAGACGAAGGCGGTAGTGGAGGACTTGGACATGGACAAGCAGGAGGAGGAGGAGGAGGATCAGCTGTCTCAGAAGACTTCATGGAATGGTTAGCTAGGTTTAGCTAGATTAATTAAGGAACTGATGCCCAACAACAAATAAATAAGCCTGATTTAAACTTATGTACTTTTGAACGAGCGGATTTGTTGAATACTGAATATTGAATGTTGAATATTGAATACGCAGGCGACGTCTGGAGCGAGAACAAATTGGTCTTCGAGGAATTCGTGACCTTTGGGGAGCGACACCTGAGAAGACAGAAGAGTTAGTGACTAAAATTCCTTGAGCTCAAGCTTCTTAATTGGATTTTTAGACTTTGCGGATTAGTTTATGTATCTTTTCTCGTCGCTGGTTCAGTTCGGACGAATACTCTGACTACGAGCGCAAGAATGTGCTCGAGCAAGCGGCCAAGAAAAGGAAACGCAAAGAATTGAAGTCGGCCGCGTCAAAGACGACGGTCGAGTCGGTCGACAGCGATGCAGACAGCTCTAAAGGCATATTGTTCATTTTTCCTCCTCGTCTTTCTCACCAGAAACAAATATCTATTTATGCAAATTAGAGGTTTGTGTTTCTAATCTTGCAATATGGGGCTAGACTTTTTTTTTCTATTGGACCTTTGGCCCAAAGGGGCTTTGATATGCACGCAAACAGACCGTCGTTATGACATTCCATCCGAAACTGAATTGATTTTTCATAAAATTATTTTTTTTTTGGTGCAAAAGAAGAGGATGGAGCCGGGTTGAAGAAGAATAAAAAGTCCAAGAAGAACAAGAAGAAACATCGAAAGCACAAGAAGGAAGGCAAGCACGCGAAGAAATCGAAGAAGGCGAAGCGATCGAAGAAGGCCAACTCTGACGACGAGAGCGCCGACAGTTCGGACAGCGGTTCGGAAACGGGCGAATTCCAAACGTGGGTCGAAAAGCGAAGTAAGAGCTCGATTCAATTTTCATATTCAGTTAATTATTTAGGATGAGTCTTGAATAAAATTTGCAAACTCGTGCACCTTCTAAGATACGTTCTCTCTTATTAAAGAAAAAGACGACGACGAAGAAGTCGACGAGACTTTAGGTCCATTGCCGAAGACGCAAGTTCAGCTCACTCTGAAGGAGTAAGCTTGGCTTTTTTTATTTTGAAAATTAGCAATCAAAAGTGAAAATCAGGTTCTGATCATTTGTCTTTGAAAACGTATTAACAGTTACGGAAGGGCGTTGTTGCCCGGTGAGGGTGCTGCGATGGCTGCTTTTGTCGCCGACGGAAAGCGAATTCCTCGAAGAGGAGAGATCGGTCTGACGAGCGATCAGATCGAATCCTACGAGTCCGTCGGATACGTCATGAGCGGAAGCAGGTTCGTGTCTTAAGATTATTTGTTTTTGCCAACAATTTATGACGTCCTATGATGATGACGATTATTTAAAATAAAACGCGTAAAGGCATCGTCGCATGGAGGCTGTGCGTCTGCGTAAGGAGAACCAGATTTACAGTGCGGACGAAAAACGCGCGTTGGCCATGTTCAACAAGGAGGAGAGGGCGAAACGCGAGACCAAAATCCTTTCGCAGTTCAAGGAAGTCATCAACTCCAAGTTGAAGAGCAGCAAATGAGAAGAAAAAAGAGAGCAAAGGGTAAATCAATGCACGAGATTTTCATTTTTTGTCATTGATGGCGATCTGACGTCATTTCGTATTTATTGCCATGCGGCAACAACTCAAAGAAAAGGACAAGTCTTTAGTACCGGTAATTAAATCGAGTTTTCGCGGTCTTTAATTTTTTTTTAATACGCACTTCCGGATCTTCTTTACACACTTGCTTGCATGATAGACAACAAAGTATATAAACTTAATTTACAAAAAACCGTTTCGCAATGTTACATCAGAATTTATTGACTTACTATGTGTGTATGAACCACTAAAATTGATGACTAAAAAGAGTAATTAAATTATATAATGTTAATGAAATTGTAATTGAATTTAAAAAAAAATAAGCTCAAATAAGGGCCATGGTCGCGTTATTGGGCACGCAGTGACCTCTGAACGCGAGCCCCTCGTACATGGCTTCGATGACCGGGTACCGCTTGCGGTCCTTCGGAAGACACATGTGGTCTGGCGGACATCTGCATACGTAATATGTCTCGAAGTAATTGGCTGTGATGTGGCCGCAGAAATCGCCCGTCTGGCATTTTATCAACTGCAAAATCAATTGCAAACATTAACTATCAAGTCGCGTTCAAGATTCCTTAAGAGGGCTTAAGGCAACCAAAGTTAATGTTTAAAAAAAATCCATTCATGCAAACTGCATTTTGCACGGTTTCAAAACGACTAATTTACCGGTTTGCATTTGTAGGTGTTGGTGGTGAGGGTGAGGGGGCTCGACGCGTTGCCCAGCTCTTGGACGACGAGATTCGAGCGATCCAAGTAGCGCAGCCTCGGACAGTTGCAGTGAGCCGTCACCAGCTGGAAATCGACCAACTTGCGTCGCTCGACTTTGGCGGTGAGCGCTGTCATCGACGATTTTGGCTTGCAAGTAGGCAGCTTGGTCACTTGGCCACAAAACTGCTCATGAAATTGTCAGAACAAAATTAAAACTTAAAAGCGCTCCCCCCCCCCCTTCCCGTTTTAGAAAAAATCTAAACAAAATTGAAAATGAACTTCACCTTGAGTTGCGACCTGAGGTTGATGTGCATGGTGTGCTCGTCTCCGTTTTCTTGCCAGTCGCTCGGACACTCCGACTTGTCGGGGCAACGACACATTCGGAGGACGAGCGGAGCGAACCAGAAACGCTTGTGCATCAGACCGCACGCCATGTCCGCCATGCAATCTGGCAATTTTTGATCTTTAGAAATCTGCAGATTCAAATTTTGATTTTTAATTAGGCTTATTTTAGAAAAGAAAAATATTTGTTTAGCCTATACATCAGTCCGTAGTATTCGTTAATCAGCGAGGACTTTACACAGACCTTTTGCTTCCTTTGTTCTGCGCTTTTACACTGAATGTACAATTGGACACGTTGGTATCCCTATAAGGAATGCTTGAACGCGACTTGAGACTTGTCTTATCTTCAAAGGATTATATGGGAAAGACAATTAATACTCAAGTCGCGTTCAAGTTTTCCTTTAAAAACCCTTAGTGATGCCAACCTAAAATGCTAAATTCGGATGAAGATGTTGAGATTAAATGGAAGAATAAAAAAATTCAAATATTTATAAACTTCAAATACTTATAAGTAAATATGAAATGAATAATTAAGGGCACGAAGAATAAATTGCATTTGTATACTTGCCCCACGGCTGAAAGTGATGAGAGGCTCGCTGTACGAGCTCTTCAGCTCTGCCGTCTTAGTCGTCGTTTTAGCTACGACGAAGACGGACAGCAGAGCCAACAAGGTGCAGATTAGCATTCTCTGGTTAATCCTCATTTTGTCGCTTAATTATATTTCTCCTTATTCTTGAGAACTCGCAAATAAACAATTACTAACTGAATTGTTAAGCTTTAGACGACAAAGATCCAAAAACATTAAGCTCAGTGATCTTGCACTTAACGCTTGAAAAACTTAACTTTTGAAAAGTTCATGAGCTCGAGAAAGGGAGCTAGAGAGAGAAAGCTATTTTTGTAAAAGGTTACTTGCACCTCAAATCCGCAGCTATTTTTGGATGTGATGGGCGGCACGGGGGGTTTTTGAATTGGCTTAAAAGTGTAAACGATATAATATACATATACCGAGTCTGCCACAAGAATTTTTATGTTTGTTTCTGGCAAGAAAATGCAGAGGGCTAAGCACCCGATAATTTTAAACTCAACTTGGGTGTGCATTACGCCCACGCGCGCCTTCAGCTGGTTCCACACGTAAGAGTTTTGCTGCGAATTTCTGACCAAAATCGCATTGCTAACTCATCACGTGACCACTAGGCAAAGCTGAGTGATGTGAAACTAGCTTTAGTGTGACGTTTCTCGTTTACCGCTCTAGAAACGGGGGTGGGGTCAAAGCTCCCTATGTCCTAGATGACAGGACGTGGGTCCTGGTTATGCAATAGGCCCCACGAGTAGTTACTGGCCTACAGCCGGTGGTGGAGACAAGGAGCCTTTGTTCTTAAAGGCTCCTCACACGAACGAACCGCGCCTGCAGCCATTAGGCAGGGGCCATTAGCGGCTCGCTAATGTCTCTGCCAAACGAACGAACGAAGTGACGATAAGCAGGGGCATTGGGCGGCCTCACCCAATTCCCTGTCCCTGTCCTAACGAAACGCTAACGCTTAACGATAATGGGTATGGAAAGTTTGGTGCAAGCAATTAACCATCTGGGCAGCCAAGCCTAATTCCACATATCCACGAAATAACCAACTAGCCTGTCCATCCAGGGACCCTCCGGGGATTGGCTGCGGGACTATCAACGCCCTGGCGACACAACGAACCCAGAATAGTATTTAAGGAATAAAGTGCATGACGCAAGTGTTCTCAATTCAGAGTAACCGAACGACTGTAACGTTTTGATACAATATTCGCACGGCGGGAATAAAACGTCAACAAGACTTTGTCTTGTGTTTTTCAACGATAAACTATTCTCTGTCGATACGCTAAGTCCCAGCGAGGACTTAGCGTATCGCACGTCGCTATTATAGGGAGATCCATGGAGCGAGACCCACATCTCTGTACGCCCACGCACGCACGAGTGAATTTGTGCACTTGAATACGAAAAACCGTCACATTAGATGAGTTTATTTTTTCTTCTCAAGCATCTTATTTGCGGATTTCAATCGTCAGATATTGATTACTTTGCTGGAAATACGGAAAGGGATTTTTGGAGGACCATTTACGAGGGACACCATTGGGATTGGGTGGTAGTGGGGTTCATTGAGCATCTGGAATTAGTTAATTTTTTTTTCAATTTAGCAGTCAACTCTGTATAGTTGACTACTCTTAATTAAAGTGATGAATAATTGCCCAGCTCGCATCTCTCCAACTGGCAAACGTCATGACGTCCTCTAATTCCCACTTTTGCAAAAAAAAAAAAGCATATTTCAAGTCAAGTTGGCAGATAATATTTCCACAACTTCCCATTCAGAAATTATCATTTATGTGACCTTAAATATTTATTTTTTATTTTATTTTATTTTGGTCAATGGGAGCAAACAGGATCAAAGATCCCAATTACAGGCTCCCACAGAATAACTAAACTTCAGTTAACTTTTCTGGTCGCATCATTGCGTTGCTATGACAATGAGGTCATTTTAAGCACGAACACATTAATTGGAAGTCTTGCTTTAATTACACCAACGCCAACGAACAACGTTTTCTGAAAATTAAAAAGACGTTTTGCACCGCAGTACACATTTAAAGTGGGGACGTCCGCGACCACGCGTCAATGTGAAGAAAACAATCGCAAATCTTTCAGAAAGAAAAATAAGCTTCAATTCAAACTTTCAAACTTGGTCGTAAGCAGGCAAATCGTTAAAAAAAACACAAACTATTTGCTTCAAACTGAAAGTAAAAGATCTCATGCGAATGAGAAATGAAAATGTTGTTGTTGTTGTTGTTGCGCAGAACATTCACACAAACACACAGAGACACTTGCAGCAAGCATATATGACGTTCTCAGTGGACTTGACCGATCGGTGGGCTCGCTCCGACCGGAGGCACGTACTTTTGCTGAGTGATCTTTCCGTAGCCGCCTCGACCGCTGTCGTAATCGGTCCTGTATTCGTCTCGCACCTATGACGACAGCACGATATGTTTTAACGTCGGTCTAGGCACAATTAAGTGACCATGCAGTTAATTCCGAGACTATATAAGGACTTGAAGTTACCTGTCCGCCACTCTTGCCTCTACCAAACTGTCTACCCTCGATGAATCCAGCGTCCCAGTCCGTCCTGATGATTCTATCGTCCAATCTCGTTCCGTTCACGTAGCGCATGGAATTCTCAGCGTCCTCTCTATTGTAATATCTACAAATAGACGCGCCCCCCAAACAAAACAATTTTAAAGCATTTATTGTATATGTCGGATATATCTTAGATTTTTGTAAAGTAAAATGGATGCAGAAGATTACTCGACGAAGCAGAAGCCGCAGGGCGTCTTGCGGTACTTGTCCAGACCCATGACGACCTTCTTGACGTCACCACATTTGGAGAAAAGTTCGTAGATCTGCTCCTCACTCGTGTAGAAGGACATATTGCCGATATACAGAGTCGTGGTCAGTTTCAGCAGCTTCTCTTGTTCGGCACGACTTCCCTTCAATTTAAAAATTAATACGCACACAGTTGCAACGTTTTTATAGGCTTATGCTAAGTTATGCATATGAATTATAGTTTAATTGATTTATTAACTAGGCCTACATTAAATTCATTAACTTCATGATGAAAGGCGAGTAATATAAGAACATTCGGTCTAATCATAATTTGACAACTAGTAGTTTAACTAAGCTGCTGTACTCTCGCTTAAACATTAGTTACACTAGGCCTACATGCTATAACTAGCCTATAGTTCCCCATGCTATAACTAGCCTAGTTCTAATTAACGTCTAATTAATTGCTGAATTATAAAGCATTAATCAACTACGAGTAAAATCCGCGTTAGTCAAAAGTACAACCTTGAAGTGCTGATCACGATAGGCGCTCAGTTCAGCTGCGGTAGCCATTATTTCCGTCGATTAATTAAGAAATTAACCAGAAATTAACCAGCCACACTGCTTTCGCGCAATATCTACACCTGAGGTTCCGGTTACCGCCGCTAGATGGCGTTGATCTTTTGCACAGCGCGTGACGTCATCACTGATGACGTCACGTCCAATCACGTGAGTGTGACTAGAATGAATGAAGAAGAATGGCAGCGCTGAATAACTCTTTCGTGAACTCTAAATCTCGAATAATTAGTTAGTTTTAACTAAAGTTAACGACTAGTTATAGTTGTTCGAATGCGCTTGCGCCCACCATGAAGACGGTGTGGAGATTGTTGGTCGTGCTGCGGATCGCTCTGACGCTCGTGCCGCAGACGGGCTACATTCATCCGGACGAGTTTTTCCAGTCCGTTGAAGTGGTCGCCGGTAAGCTACGCTGTTCTGCACTCGTGCGCTACACTAGTGTAGGCTATTTATAACTACTTATAACTATTACCTACTAATATTTGCATCTAACTGGCATGATCGGCCTAATTAGAAACGGTCGCCATTTTTCTAACATTATGTCCAAGAATCCTGTCTGATGCCGCGTTCACATGTAGCGAAAGCTAAAACGTGCATTTGTTGAGCACCAATGCGCTAAAGCGTATCTTAGCTTGGCTAATTTTATTTAGGAATATTATTAGGTTTTTATCCGTTCTTGAGAAAAACTAACGGAACGTAAGTTGCCAGGTATTCCAATGCAAGCTAAGATATGCTCAAGCAAAGATAAAAAAAATTGTTCTTTATGCCGCATGTTTTTGCTCTAGCTGCTAGTTTTAGCTTTTCTGTTAACTCGACGCTTGACGGTCGTCTGATGACTAGCCCATTCATAGACTATAAGCTACAGGCCTATAGCCTATAAGGAGGCTATGGCCCATTCCTCAGACACGACCGTCTGAGGATTAGCCCATTCCTCAGAAACGAGTCACACCACCGTCTGAGTCCATTCCTCTGACGTCTGATATGTCTGGCCTCCGACCCACAAACGCGTCTGAGGATTAGTTTGACCCCTTGGGGTTTGGGGCTCGATTCCTTCCTAAATTCCTTGTATGCGTGGGCTAGCTTGTCCCTTGGTTCTTTTATTACTTATGGGTCTTGATTGGGTCCATGCGACCTGTGAACCCCGAAATGCTTCCTTAGGCCTATCGTTATCATTATGCATGGCTGCATGCTCAACTGCAGGAGATGTCCTGGATCTTCGAGTCCAACTGCCGTGGGAATTCAATTCGACGTTGACGAAGCATCCGATCAGGAACGTCCTGATTCCGTACCTCGTCGCCGGAGTGCCACTCTACTTTCTCAAGTGCCTCTCCGAACTGTCGGACGCCTTGCTCGACGTGACGCTCATGTCGCCCTACTTGATGCTTGTGCTGCCGCGACTCTACATGGCGTTCTTGTCGCTATGCGCCGACTCGTTCATGTGCCGCGTGTGCCGACTCTTCAAGCGCAACCACGTTCGCTGCATGTGCGTCTACGCCTCGTCGCAAGTTGTGCTCGTCTTTCTCACGCGAACGTTGTCCAACTCGATCGAGAGCTTCCTGTTCGCCGCCATGCTGGCTATGGTCAGCGAAGACATCTACGACGTCGATCAGAGATCGGTCAAGAGCTCGAAGTCGATTACGAATCGCAAAGTTGACAACCACCAAGATGATGACCTCGACGGCGACGGTTCGAGGTCTCTTAGAAAATCAAATTGGTTGGGGGCCATCACTGCCGTCGGACTGTTCAACAGACCGACGTTCCTAGCGTTCGCATTCGTGCCATTGTCCATCTGGATGCTGTACGGAATCGAACACCCTCCTCGCCATCGAAGGATTTTCTCCAGGTACGCCTAATATTTAAGTGCAGTTAAGTCTACCAGGGCTGGAGAACGCCATTTGGAGAAATTACAATTACATGTAGATGTAACAGAAGCCCGACTTGACTCAAGACAGGTCAATATGTAAAATATTTAGGCAATCTTTTGATGTAAAAAAAACCCCCCTTCGTCAGGTGTTTGTCGCTGGCTCCTTCCTTCCTCGTCACGTCCTCGCTGATGATCATGGCCGACACTCTGTATTACGGACAACACTACTCCATCGTCGCCGCGACCACGACGACGACGACAGTTCTGCTTCGGTGGGACCTGCTTCTGAGCATCCGATGGGTCGTCACGCCGGTCAATTTCATCGCCTACAATCTGTCCGAGCAGAATCTGCTCAAGCACGGACTGCATCCGCGCTACGTCCATCTGCTCGTCAACAACGTCCTGCTGTTCGGCGTGCTGGGCATCGTCGGACTCGCCGACTACGCGCGGATGCTCTACCGAGCGTTCGTCGAACGACGTCAGCGGTCCAGTTCGACGACGATCCACATCATGGACAAGATGTGCGCCTGCGGATTCGTCTTCCCCATCCTGATTCTTTCGTTCGCGCCGCATCAGGAGGCGAGGTTCATCGAGCCCGTTCTCTTCCCGCTCGTGTTCCTGCACGCCGACAAACTGTTCGGCTCGTCGCCGATGGCTCGTCTGACGCGCGGCTCGTGGATCGCGCTCAACTTGCTCGGCTCGCTCTTCTTCGGCTTTCTGCATCAGGGCGGCGTCGTGCCCAGCCTCGTCCATCTGCAGCGTTCGTCGGCCTTGGCGTCCGTCGACCACGCGATCTACTTTCGCACGTACATGCCGCCGACGTCGCTGCTGCTACTTCGCTCCAAGCACCAGCAGCACGACTGCAGCGTCCAACCCGAAAAAATGCAAATCCACGACCTGATGGGCACGCCGCTCGAAGAACTCCATCGCAAGATGGACAGGCTCAGAGGCACCGTGCTCGTCGTCAGCCCCACCAGTTTGAGAGACGAGGTTCGCCAGGCCGTCCAACCGTTTCAGGCCACCTTGCACACGCGCTTCTGGATGCACATCAGCATGGAAGATCCTCCGCCGCTGGACGCCAGCTTTCTGGACCGCATCGGACTTGACATGCATCTCGTCGACGTCTGGAAGAACGTCACAAGGGTTCAGTACCTGAGCTCTGCCTGAACATACATGCCAAAATTCGAACAAACAACTCGCCTAGTCCGTACATGTAGGTGATTTCTTCAATCAGGCTTAATTATGTTTTTATTAATGTCCAACTGAAAGTCTTTTGATTTTTTTTTACAACTCCGCCTTCTCAAATGTTTCATCATCAAATCAAATCTTTTTTTCATAATTGCCTCATAATTTTTGGCTAATTAGGCCTAGCTTCGTGTTGAATGCCGAGTTAGTCTTTGTACAATGTATATAGGTACAAATTTAATTCACGTTCCCTTTTCAGCTTGTTTGAGTTTGTCTGATTTTTTATAATTTCAGTGGTTTTTTTTGTCGTAAAATACAGGTATAAATAATAACATACATGTATGACGTTCTTTTACCGCATTTGCAATTTTAATTATTTTAATTCAACCATTAGGCTGCGTAAGCTTTTTTTCGTTTATTTTTTAATAATTTCAAAGTAGGGTACCATATAGGCGTCTTTTTAATTGTCAAGAAAATTTAAGTTAGGCTTGTTGGTTTATAATCGTTATAAATGCATTCAGATTGCTGAGCTGCTCTTACGGCTAAAAAAATATTTAAAGCATAACTTCATAAGGAAAGAAACGGATTATTTTTAAATAAAATCTATGCTTATTGTTGAAATTTATTATTATTAAAGAAAAGTGAGTCAAGTTTAAATGTTATTTTTTTTTTGCATTTTCCCACGCGTAAGTCTTAATTTAAATTCGTTCAAAAGAAGAATAATTTATCTAAATTCTAGGCCTAAGTGAATAAATTCAAGTGAAGTTTAATCTAAGAAACGTACTTTTAAGGTTTTAAATAGGCCAACACTCTTAGGAATGTCAGGATATCCTAAGGAATTTGCCATTCACAGTACGAGCTAAAACTATAACCTGGAGCAAAAACATGCAGCGTAAAATAACTAACTTTTAACCTTCGCTCGTGCATATCTTAGCTTTTACAATGAACGAGTAAAATAAAACGAGACGAGCTAAGGATATGTTTTAGCTTTTACTGTGAACGCGCCATTAAGTCTTGGCTTCCTATTGGATGACCATGGTCTGTAAGTTGGCGCTGTATCGTCCAGCGCTGAAAGTGGTGCCGCCACGACCGCCTCCGCTTCCGGCTGATCCGTTGGCCAGCCTCTGAGCGGCTCGTTGTTTGCATTCGAGCAAGCGTTGCAAATCTGTCCACATCTGCATCTGGTCGAAGTTCTTCTGATGGTCATCGCGGATTACTTTTTGCTCCTCTTTCAGTGTCTTGCTCAGTTTCTCCTGTTCTTGAATGTTGTGCGTGTACTGTTCCCTGCAATCAGTTGATTGGACGTGGACATACGATTACGTACGACAAAAAAACGTTTACTGGACGGTGTTCCGTTTTACCCGAAGCAAAAGCAGACAATCAATTATTTGTCATACGGTAGCGTATACCTCAGCGATTGTTTTCGAACTGACGCATCTCCGGACAGGTAGTTCTTCAATTCGGCTTCTGCCTGTTCGAGCTGGACGCTGAGAATGTCGATCTGATGTTGCAGCAGTCGAGTCCTAGATTCTTCGCTCGTGCATTCCATCTCCAGACTTTTCACGTTCTGAAAAGTATTACAGCTGTCGTTTAGGCATCATCCCAAAAGTACGATTGCAAGAAAGGACATTATTTTTTTGGCTCACCCTTTCCAGTTTAGAAGCGTTCGCTTCCAGGCCAGCTGCGGTCGAATTGTAGGTGGACTTCTTCTCGTCGTACTCGACGCTCAGCTCTTGACACTGCTGTCGCAGAGGTCTCAACTCCTTAATGAGCGGTGCCAGCAAGGACTTCTTCGATTGAATCTCTCGATTCAGTTTGGTGACGGTGGCCGACATTTCGCTCAAGGTCTGGCTCTTCTCGTCGTCCACTTCGCTCTTCTGGCTCGACACTTTCTCAAGTTCCTCTTGAGTTGCGCGAAATCCGCTCACGCCGTGCTCAGCTTCCAGGGCAATCTGAGGATGGAGTTTTTTTTTTACCAAGTTCAGGAAGGCAGGGTGGCGTCAAATTATAAGCGTCAAGAAACAACGATGACTCACCAGAGACCGTTCCACTTGTTCATGTTTCTGCTGCATAATTTCTTCGGTTCGCGTCAGGACACCGACTTCGGCTCTGATCTCCGACTGCTCTTGTCGCTTCTTCTTGTAGTTGTTGCTTTTGCCACGAAGTTTCGTCACGTACTGCTTGAACTGGAGCATTCATTTTTATTTTTACAAATTTTTAGCCCAGAAACATGTAAAAATCAAGACAAGTGTATTTTTAATTCACTTCGTCTTAAGGCTGGCAGCGACTTTGGTTTTTTAGGAAAAAACCACTTTTTTACATATGGTTTTTTTTGGTTTTTTGTCCTTGTCCTCATGTCTCATTCCAGACTCTCAAGGAGTCACGTGACATGAACAAGACCCATTGCATTAACATTCCAAAAAACCACAAAACCATATTTTTTAAATTTTGTTTTTTTGGGAAAAACCAAAAAACCATGATGGATAAACCATTTTTTTTTGTTTTTTTGTTTTTTCCACCCCTACTTCGTCTCCTTTGAGAATCTCGACGCCTCCCAGCTGTTTCAGTTCCTCGCGTTTGTCGTTCGCCTTTTCCTCAAGGCTGTTCAGTTCGGCGCGAAGTTCGTTGATCGTCTCGGCCGTCGACTCTTTCTTGCGTGCGATAATCGCAGCCTTTTGTTTAGAAAAAGAACATTTAAGAAAAATATTAATTAAACGAACATGAAAGAAGCATAAAAAATGCAAACCTGTTGTCGAAACATGGACAGTTTGTCGTCCATCGGTTCGTTGACCATCATTCGCTTCTCGATCATGCGACTGATCTCAGCCTGCACGGTCCGAATGCGCTCGTACGTCTCGTCCAGATCCGATTTGCTCATGTCCGAGCGACGAGCCACTTTCTCCAAGTCGGTCACCAGCTGCCGTCTCGCTTTGATCTCTTTGGGCAACTTCTCCTTGGCCATGTACGTGTTCACTTGGACGTCCTGTTCACAACGCTGAATAATCGCTGTCAAAAGTTCAAAATAGGCCTATTTATATCTGAAAACAGAAGAACAAATCTTGTGGAAGAAATATATCGAAAGATAATGGACACCTTCCGGGGTCGCATCCGTTCTCGTCTGACGGATATCGTGCAGGTGCTTGGTGAGTCTGTCTAGTTTTTGTTCAGCATGTTGAATCTGCAAGAGATTAGATTAATTGATGAGAAATCTTCTATTAAGCAGTCTGGTTGTGGAGAAAAGTAATAAATTATACCTAATTTAATAAAATACCGGTACATAAATGCATTAATTTATAAATTTAATTATTAAATAAATTTAATAAATAAATACCTGTTCTTTGATAAATAAATGTAATAAATAAATACCGGGACTTTAGATAAATAAGTTTAATAAATAAATAATACATTTATAAATAAATACACAGGTGTAAAT
>JAQIYI010000499.1:0-18452 GCA_034700265.1 Polyzonium germanicum | reverse complement strand
GCAAAAAATTGGTTTTTTATGAATTGAAGCTAAAATTGTATTTTTGTTTTTGGTTAAGCCAATTTTAATTTGATTAATGTGTTTAATTTAGTCTTAATGAGAATTTACACCATAAGGATGGCATGAAACGACGCTCGTACTTTTCTGTTTTTTTAAACAACGCTTAAGTACTGTATATAATTAGACTCTTGAGTCAGTCATATGATTGGAATTAATGCTCATTGCAATATCATTTGTCGTGCTCAAGTCAGTCGATTTGAGCAGGTCACTCAAAAGCAAAATATCTTTTTCAATTCTTATACTGTAGTTGAAGTTGGTAATCACTAATCAATTATCCTGAAGGACTTTACCATAATTGCTTATTTAATTAGAACCACGGCTAGGTACAGCAGGTAATTAAGTGCTTCCTTTGTTGTCACAGTAGGCAGGTCCATTTTCTAACCAGGTGAGTATTCATTAGGATGGCCAGTGTAACTGAAGCTAATTATCTCGCAGAAGAAAAAATATATAATATATGATATTGATTGTGGCTTCACTTTTAACTAGCCTAGCTGCAATATTAAGGAATGTGACATTGTTATAACTTCGTACAAGACTTAAGTGAAACCGTTTCCGGTTTTCTTAAACAATTGAAACGACAACCTTTAGAGATTTTTTTTCTTTGTATTAACAAAGAAACAATGGATCGAGAAGGCAAAGTATGACACTAGGATATTCAATTACCGAACTGTGCAAAAAAATTTCGTTAATTAGGCCTATAATTGATATGCTTGTTTAAATTTACTTTCATGTCTCTTCCCCAAAGAAGAATAAACAGAAGCAGCAGAAATTGAGTCGTTCATGGTGATGAAAGACGCAAAGATGTGCTGCCTGAGGAGAACATTCACGATTTCTGCCCTGCTGATGACGATGGTGCTGTCCATCGGCAACGTCCATGTCGTTAACGGCCTATCGAGCGATGTCCGATCGACTACGAGAACCAGCAGCGTGGAACCTCTGACCACTACAAATACCGACATTCCAACCTCCTCAAGCTACGCGCCCGTCACGTTGTCTTCGTTATCGTCGTTTGCCAGAAAGTTCTGGACGACCATGGCCAGTATGGCATCGACTACTAAGAGAGCGGACGACGTCGATTTGAACACGTCGTCCACTAACGACGACGTCCATGATTCGACCAACACCACCCCAATCGTCATCTTTGATCCGATATCCAGTGACACGCATGGAGTCACATCGGTCACAGTACCAAGTGTTTCATTGAGCCGACTGCGGGACACTTTTACGACGTCCGAAAACGACGCTTTTATTCAGGAATTTCCAAGAGCGACGTCGCGTAGACCTCGCCTCACATCTTCGAGAAAGATCCGCAAGAATTACTACCCAACGACTTTCGTTCCAACATCCATTCCAAAGATCTCTGACAACGAGGACCGCGCAACGCCAGATGGTACTACCAACGAATTCAGAAACAACAGATTAAACTCCAACTTCAGATCTGGAAGACTTCGCAGCGGCGATCGGCCATCGTCGTCGTCATCTCCTGTCGTGACCAATGAGACTCCCAGAGAACCGATCACCAAATCGACGACGCTGTGCAACGACACCACATCTGAGGGCACCGGAAATCGACATCGAGGCGAAAGGCCTGAGCAAATTATTGGAACATCGTTGGCACACGTGACGTGGCCACCTCCTCCGCCAAAGTTTCTCAAGGAAGAGTTTTCAGTAGGTCTATCAGATGACCGTGAGCCACAACATCATCCTGGCGGCAGCGGCGGCCAAGAGTTGGGACAGTTGTTCACGTCGGAGCCTTCCAGCTATCCCCCTCAGCCCGATTTGGACACTGACTTTGAAGTGATTCCTGGAATCGCAACGCCGCTATCTGCGTCGTCGTTCTCTAGGCCTAGTGAATCTCTGCAAGCGCCCAAAAGAGATTTTCCGCTGACGACAACAAAGTCGCAGGTAGAATACAGTGTTGGACAAGGACGGAATAGATTGTCTTCTACGACTTTGCTGCCAAAATCTTCCTCGAGACCAGCGCCCTTGAAGGAACTTCCGACCAATCCACCTCTTCCTAGGCGACCGGAACTGGTGACCGAGTCTGCGTCCCCGGACAGCGAAGTTTCACTGGCCGATCTCTTCGACCAGGACATCATCGACAACAAGACATTGTTGGCTTCGTCCATGTTCAAACTGTCGTCCATCTTGACATCTTCGGTGCAGACGCAAGAGGCTGAGGCATTGGCCGCCAATGGATCTTCTGACGCTCATCGAAGACCAACGACGTCAGTTCCGCTTACAAGCGACGACGAGTCGACGTCCGACTTTGA
Source organism: Polyzonium germanicum (assembly GCA_034700265.1). NCBI lineage: Eukaryota > Metazoa > Arthropoda > Diplopoda > Polyzoniida > Polyzoniidae > Polyzonium > Polyzonium germanicum. Next base: position 16,119 of record JAQIYI010000499.1, on the reverse strand, counting down.
TTTTTCCACTCTATTCGCTTCCGAAAGTCTTGCGCCCCCCACGTCCAATTCTTTCACTCATTCATCATCGTCCGAGACGACTTCGACTTTACCGTCGTCGGATCTCGGCGGAGAGGATCATCCACCGACTAATGATGAGGTCGCTCTCTTGACCCTCGTCAACAAGAACATAACGTCGAACAACAGACTGGCGTCGCTGATGTCCACTGGAGTCAAGAACTCGTTTGCCGTGCAGGACGTTGACGATGTCGACGACAACGACGAAGGTCGTGACGATTTCGAGCTTGTTAGCGAAGGCCTTGCCTCACAGGTCAGTTAAATTTGAATTGTGACAGTTTTTTGGCACATTCCTAGCTTTGGTTTCTGAAGAAAGTTAATGAGATTATAATTGGTCTTGCCGGTACTTTTCAGTTTGAAGAAGCTGGCTTGGTGGAAGGAATGAGAGAACAACCTGAGTTCAAGACGCTGAACAGATTTTCAGCGCAGATTAGAGCGCCGGTCAAAAACTCTAGCGAAGGTTATTGAAATTAAATAACAAAATAAGATAAAATATCCCTAGCACAAAAACATAAAAATAATTTGAAAACAAAATAAGATAAAAACAAAAAATAACAAGATCTGAAAAGGGCACTTTATTTCACTTAAGCTTACAATGTATATATAAATGTTTCAAAAATTTTAATTAAAATGTTATATTTTTTGTAGAACCAGGCGAATGTTTGTTCAATGTGACCGATCAGGCTCGATTGTGCGACTGGACATTCGGCAGCGAGTCCTCGGTACACTGGTCTTTCGGACTTGGTGAAAGTGCTTTCATGAGTGGCGGACCCACGTTGGACAGCAATGGCCAGACAGAGGGTAAGTCTCTACTCTATAGTTTTAATTGAGCTGTTGACCTATCACAACCACCAAACAATGTAAAAAAAAAACGAGGGCGGATCGAAAACTAAACCTACGTATGTTCAGAGGGCGACATTTAAAAAAAAGGCAATTTTATCAAAACGTCTGTTTAAAATTTTATCTGCCTGGAAGCTGAAATATGATTTTCAAAAAAATGTCATGCTTTTCTAGAGTTTAAATGCATCATTTGTCCCAGTGACCAATGAAATATTGACTTTTTTAACGAATTTACAAAATAAATAAAATCATTATATATGTTGTGTAGAATGTGTTCATGCAAATTGTACAATTGAACAAATGTTATCGCCGTAATTTTTGGTTGATATACTGGTTAGCCTACATGAAATGTACTCTATGTACATGTATTTGCATTGTGCAATAGACGTCTAATTTTTTTAGAAATAAATATCCAATTTTTCTTTTTGAAGGAGGCTATGTTTTTATGGACACTTCATGTGGTCTTCAAGGTCCTAGCAACGAAATCCAGAGGGGATCATTTGAAAGTCCGTTGATGAGCAAAACCGCGCCTCATGGACGTTGCTTTACATTCTGGTAAAGTTTATCAACCGCGCTACCCACCATCCATACATGTAGGGGATTGTAGGGCTGTAGGCCTAATGCAAAACATGCAATTGTTGAGAAAAATGACGTTTTTACGCAATCCGCAAGCATGAGGTTAAAAGTTTGCTATTTTGCGCCGCATGTTGTTTTTTAAAATCAGGTTCTACGTAGTTTTAGCATTATACTGTGAACGCGCCTTTACAACTGATGTTGACTATACATTACAAAAGGAATATCTTTTCTTCAACAAGGTACAACATGGGCGGACTAAGCGCAGATCGCCTGCGAGTGCTTCTGATTCCAGAAGAACAGTTTCACGCCATTGCTCAAGTTGCGTCTCGCATGCCGTCCTTCACCACCCTCTGGGAACGCAAGGACACTACCAACGGTACTTGGATGAAGGGGGAAGTCCTCTACACTTTCTCAAAGGAGCACAGAGTACGCATTTCTATACGTGTATCTCCACCTCCTCTTTCGCTTCACTTTTTTTCTAAATTTCTTTCATAACGGTACATTTTCTAACAACTTTAAACCCAAGCGGCACTAATTGTCGATGGCACCATTGAACATGTTTTAGTGTATGTTTTGAGGTGTGGACTATAGCTTTTACACAATAATTCGTTTGCTTTATTTTTTTTTAAAATCAAATCAGCTCATTTTTGAGGGATTTGCGCGATCCGGAAGTGATTCGAGGAGGAAGTTTCAGGGTTACTTGGCCGTCGACGATCTAGTCATTGATTCTGAGTCGTGCAAAGGTTGGAATCTATCGTCGCACATTTTGCCATCAAATCTTGCCAACTTTCACAATTTAAACCGCGAGTGCTGATTTAATAACTTTTCAGCTTTTTGCACCTTCGAGGGAGTGTTGTGCGAATGGGAGAATGACGAGGCAAACGACGAATTTGATTGGGAGTTGGCGCGAGGAAGTAACAGTCACCTGACGGGTCCCGTTAGAGACCACGGAGATGGCCCAGAAGGTATACTGTGCAAGTGTACAGCTGTACATTAATTAGAATAATTACTTAATCTTATGCATTAATATTTATTAGAGTGGAAGCCATATGAAGTTTGATTTTTTTTACAATAAATTCCAGCAATTAAGCTGGAATTAAAAAAAAAAAGCTACCCTCACTTCCGGTAAACGATATGTGCTTCATCAAATTCTAAACTTTGGTCTTTGTTAAACTCAGGTGGTTTTATGTTTATTGACACTGCGTTTCCACGTCGTCCCGGAGACATTGCACGACTTCGTAGTCCTGAACTGCCTTCAACTGGTGGGTTTCCTATTCATTTTTTTAAAGTTGAATTGTGCTCAACACGCGCTTATTCACGAGTATTTTTATTTTTTTGGAAATCACATGTTACGATGAACGTATAGTTGACGGGCCCGTTTGCTTCCGCTTCTGGACTCACATGTACGGCAACGGCATTGGAACGTTGCGAGTGGTGCTGGTGGACTCGACGGACGAGAAGAACGTGATTTGGGAGGTGTCCGGCGAGTCTGGCAACTCGTGGCACATGGCGCAGGTTACGGTCGCGTCGTCCAACTCTTTCAGACTATCGCTCGAAGGAATGGTGGGCAGAAATGCTCTGGGTCGCATCGCCATCGATGATCTCTCCTTCGGACCTGGTCCTTGTCCAAGTGAGAAGGACGATAATCCGCATTTAATCCCATCAATCGTTTTCATTGATTTCTTGTTAATTACATTATTTTTAAATTTTAATCATGTCCAGGCTCACCACAGTCTGCGCTTCCTTTACGAGGTAAATACGTGGCACATACTGTGCATATGACAGATTATCAAAATAATATAATTAACTTGGGGAGATGTATTACCGCTTAAAGTATGGTTCGGTGAATTCCTAAAGGCGCCCTTTATACCGACTCTTAAAATCGACTGACCATACATTGGGATCTTCCAACTTGCAGGTGATTGTACGTTCGAGTCAGACGAGTGTGGCTGGGTGAACGCCGGCAGTGGCGATCATTATGATTGGCTGCGCACCAGTGCTGGCCAGGCGTTGTTGCCCGGCCAGGGTCCCAACTCCGGCTATCGACCACCGGAGCCGTTGTCCGATCACACGACTGGACTATCGTCTGGTTAGTGCAATCACCCAGTTCGTAAGAAGAGCTGAATTAAGACATTAAATGAATGTTTGTCGACCCATTTGGTGAAACGAATTTTCAATCTTGTTACATTAAATTATCGCGCAGGGTTCTTTTTGACGATGGAGCGGAGCACCATACCGCCTCGCGGCGGCGATCAAGCGTACGTGGTCGGTCCGACGTTGCAAGGAACGACGGGCAACAACCGGTGCTTCTCGTTCTGGGGCTACATGCACGAACGATCGGTGGACGCTGCCGGACCCGGCCTCGGCTCTCTGCGACTCTACTTGCGAGTCGGCACCTCGTCGATTCTGCGACCCATCTGGAGACTCATCAACTACGAGCATCCTGATTGGTTCTTCGCTCAAGCTCCGATCAACACTAACGACAAGTTTCAGGTGAACGATGCTGAAATAAGTTAGAATCGTCGTCTTAAATACTCTCGCATTGGCTCATCTGACGTTATTAATTGTTAACTTATATAGGTGGTCATTGGTGGTACTTGGGGAAGTACGAGGCAGGGAGCCATCTCAGTCGACGACTTCACTTTCTTCGAAGGAAATTGTTCCGGTATGTGCACGATTAGAATGGAATCGGATTAAATTAGTATCACTAAGTAATTAACTACAGAATAAAATGTCTAAATAAATTAGAAACAAATACGGTAAGCCAAAATAATAAAAATAGTAATTTCAGTGTAAATAAATAATAAGAAAGACGCTAATCAAAATATAAAAATAAAAAAGAGAATTTCTAAGTGGAAAAAAAAAGGAAGAAAATCAGAAATCTGAAAACAGTACCTACAGTATATGAATTATTTCTAATGATGATTAGTGATTCCTGCCGAGGCTGAAGTGATCCCCGGCGAGTGCACCTTTGACACCAACATGTGCGAGTGGAACAGCGGTCTCAACCGATCACGAGAACTTTCGACCTGGCAGCTGGCGACCAGCGTCCGACGTCCGTCCAACCTAGACGATCATACCTACAGAGCGACGGGTTAGTTTCCTTTTGAAGACTTTGAGTTGAAATCAAAAGAAGGATAAAGTGGATATTAAAAATGACTTGTCTGGCAGCTGGTTACGTGTTCTTCGACATCTTCAGTCAGCAACCGCACGTCGTCCGACTGGAGAGTCCTGAGATCATAGCAGACAACGAGACTTTTTGGGCCGCGACGAAAACGAAAGGATTGTCCACGACGGACGACGCCAACAGTTTGGACGCCGTCGACGATGACGACAATGGCGTCGATACGGAGCACTGCCTCACATTCTGGTTCGCACCGTTTGGAAGTAGCCGCAACACCTTCCTGCGGATTCTTCAGAGGGACACAGCTTCCACCAATGAGACACAGGTACACCCTACATCTACTGTATGTCTCATTAAGACTACAAAGTTGATAATGCTTTCACAATTGTCTATTTAATGGACTCATAATGTGGACAATTAAAATATACGTAGATTGATGGTCATAATTTATAAAAGAAACAAAGATGTTCAAGTTTTTTCAATTGTTTCTAAAGAGTTTTCTCAAGAAAGACATTATTATTTATTATTGTTCAGGTGTGGGGAGTGACGACGGCCAATTTTCAAGCATTCCGACCAGAGTGGGTCTACGGCCAGGTGGCACTGAACGTTACCTACACTCACAGGGTAAGCGCTTAAAACTTTAATCCTCGTATAAAAAAAACACTTCAGATTATGTTTTACAAATCTTTTTTTTTCTCAAAAGATAATTTTTGAGGGTTCTTCAAACAACGGTGGATTCGCTCTAGATGACATCATGTTCGTTCCTGGAACGTGTCAATGTAAGTCTCTTGGCAATTGCAGCCTTTGTTTACGTCCGTCGTGTACGGTATTCTTTGTCTTTGTTTTGTAATGTCTTGCGTGTTTGTGTCTTCCTGTTATTTTCACTCTGGCACAGCACGCCCGGACAATTCATCGTGAAGATCATGATTGATTTCTCATTGGTTGCCATGATTTATACATTGTATATGCAAATATTGCTCTGTCACTATAGAAACCGTATCTAATAAGAACAGAAATCAGTGAATACCGCCTTTGGGCGAATGTTATAATTTGTAATTAACTAATAATTAATTATATCGCAAAGAGGGAGGCGATCAGGATGGATTTCACTATTAAGTGCAGCGCGTGTACCGTACATTAGCCTATACATAAACTACAGATGTATATGTAGGGCTTTATGTAACACAAAAGAATGATATGCCTCACTTAAAAGATTTGTAGTCTTGCCAGCGTATTTGGTCACGTGATTTTGAACTGCCTTTTAATTAGCAGTTACATGTAGCTAAGAAAGTCTCGTTGCCGCAATTAAGTTATACAATTTTTATTTAAATCGTAAATAAATGAATCGTAAAAGAAATTTCTACTGCATTGGAATGGAATTTTAGTCATAATTTAATAATAATTAATCAATTCGAGCTTGCTTGTTTCTTATCTTCTTATAATAAGCTAACAGTATATTAATTAATAGCGGTCATTTCACTCATCTGTCCGTAGTCCGCCCGTCCGTCTCCTCTTTATGTGGCGCGCCCGGAGTATGTTCTTCCCTAAATTGGAATAAATATGGTAATGACACCATCACGATTGATTAGCGTAGTTCATACTTTTACGCTTATGAACTACCGGTATGGCGGTATTGATACTTTTTTTTCCGTTACTTTAAAAGCATGGACCTCGCAAATAATTATTTGATTCTTGTTTATTATAATTAGTGACGACATAATAAAATTAAAATTGTCTAGTGAGCCAAGTCTAGTAGAAAATTAATTAAGACTTGATGGGGTTTTTGTGGAATTATTCCCTTTAATAAATAATCTTTGTAATCTTTGAACCATTGGTGCAATGCGAATGCCAGCCCTACATCCTGACCAGTAGCAAGGTTCAGATCAGTGACGTTCAAAATCAAATGCGGCAGAATTTGATTAACTTCATCATGTATGTGGTCATTTTTACTACTGGTATCAAATTTAACTTCTAAACCAAAAATATTATTTTATAAAACTCACCATATAGTCAGTACGTGTTCGCGATACAACTACATCAGTTTGATATCGTACGGAATTCCAAAATTTAAATATTGTTCACTAGTTATTTTTATTTCCATTTGTTGATGTAGAGTCGAGATGGGTGGGGAGAAAGAATCAGTACAAAATATATGACGGTCACATACGTGCAAGTATAATTTATTTTAAACAAATGTCTGTTTTATGAATTTTTTAGATTTGTATTAAGTTGAATTAATTTTTATTTCTTTGTTTGCAGAAAATATTATATAAAAATGAATCAACTCTAGGCAACGGTTGGCCTCGTGAGTATTCAACAAACGAGTTACGTATACAACAAAGTCGAACCCGTTTTTATACTAGCACGTGTTGTCTTGCATGCAAAAAACGAGCGATCCCATAAAAACTAAAAAGAAACAAATGAAAGGGGGCGTTAAGTTCCGTTAACGATATAATATATGCATATAATCTCAATTTATATAACAGAATTAGATACACAAAAGTGAAATAATGGCGAAAAGCATAAAGTCTCTCAACTGCAAAGACGTTCATAAAAATAATACTTGAATTTTGGTTTTAACGTGCCAAGCTTAAAAGCAACAGACTAATATGCAGAGATATACATAACTGATTCTTAAAACGAAAGTTTTTTTTAAAAATATAAATTGTATTTTTTTTTTCAAATTATTATGCCAAACAAAAATAGTTAAATTTAAAAAAAAGATTTATATGAACGTCTCCATCCTCGTCTATCTAATACAATGTAGTGTCTTATGTGGGGCCGTTATGAGGGGCGGTCCATGGCAAGCAGAGGCACCGGCGGTTTCCATTTCCAGAGGCAAAAGTTTTGTTTCAATCATCGCTCATAAAATGGTACACTGAGGAAGGTAAGAAATGAAAACATTGTGTTAGTAGCGGCAGATGAAAAAAGCGCTGCAAAAAAATAGAATCTCAAATTCTTCAGCGAAAGAGAAGTATTTTAATGCAGGTGACCACGTGACGTAACGCACAAATTCTGCACACTAGTGATAGGCCTACAAATTGTTCATTTTATGAGAAATGAATGACGTTATATAAAATGAACGAAATTATGAAAAATGAACAAGACTAAATATATTAGTTATTAGCAGCAACACCAACGACAGAGGGCGCTTTCAAAACTGCCTAAAAAGAATCATGTCTTGCGTTATAGTCTCTAGTTTGAAACATTCCTGAGCTGTCGTCAAAACGTTGCGCGTTGCGTCAAGTGGTGACAAATTCAAAGAAATCATTTGGGCTTTTTCCCCAGAACGTAATGATTTGAAAGACGACATACGTCGCTCTTTTTCTTATCCTGTTTGGCCGACTTGCTTTCAGTGGACGATTGCCTCAAGCGATTTGCTGCTGCTGCTGCTGCCGATGAAGCATTCTGATGATCCGCCGGCGCGGCTCCAGCTACTGCGCCTTCAGCCTGAGCGTGTTCATTGGCTAGCCTCTGCTCGTCGTCGTGAAGTCTTCGCGCCAGTTCCTCGCTAAAAATGTAAGAACCACACACGCACGCACGCACAGTGTCCAATAAACCACAATTTGAATTATACCGATAAGTCGATAACCTATAATCTTTGTTCAGTTTGTCAAAAAAAATTATGTACTCTGTCATTTCGTCCGTCACTCCCAGCTCCTTCTCCTTGTATTCCTGCCACATTTTTGCTTTTTCTTCTTGTCGTTTCTGTTCCTCTTGCAACGAAAGGGCCACCAGGTAGCTGGATTAAATAAACAAAATCATAAAATTGAAGTCCAACATATCGTCAAATTTTTAGTGACCATTTTGGAAGAGTAAACATGCAAAAGCTGACTCGTGCTGTATTTGTTCCTCGCCGTCGAGACCAACGGGAACGCCGGATGGAACGATGACGCTGGTGGCCGAGGCAGTGGCAGCTACGACCGGCAAGGCTTTTGGTGGCACCGTCGCGAAATTGGCATCGACAAACTGACAGTCGCCTTCGATGTTGGATAACGTTTCCCACACCACGTTACTCTCGTTCAGAAATCCCTGATCTGTGACCAACTGAAGCAGTTCAGCCTTTCAAAAGGTAACCCAAATACACGTTTCATTTTTTATTACACGTCTCTCACTTGTCGTAAACACAAACACACTTTCAATTTACTTCGTGTTTGAATACAGTACAAAAGTGGTTATTCCTGAAGAGAATGGCGAGCTCGTTGGCCTTTAGGACCTCGTTGAGTTCGCACAGTCCATAGTAGGTGAGCTGGGATGCGGACTTTTCCAGGAAGTTTTCGGCAATCAGAGCTACAAAAAGAGTGAGAGATTATCGAAACAAACTGCGTGCTTTCAAAACAAGTTGACATTTATTTCTAAGTTTTTGTTTTGTTTTATTTTAAGGTGCACTTACCCTCGGTGACTAGATCGCCGTTCGTCGACGACTTGTTTGTGATGATCTTTTCGACCAGCTGATTATAGCTTAGTTTGCCGACGGCCGAGACGATTTCACGAGCCTGAGGATCGACCAGCCAGCCGTGATACAAAGGAATGTTGAGCAAATCAAAGATGATGCACTCGGGAGTGTATTCAAAATCGTGAACACTGAAAAGCCCGTAGGGAGAAGAGTAAAACAAAAGTAAGTGCGTGCGCATGGAATATGCCTAGTAGGATAGTTTATTTATACTAGCACGTTAAGTAGAATAATAAATTAAATTAGACCTAGAAAAAACCGCGTTTCATTAGTTTGGAATCAGTTTAGCAGAACTCGCCCAGTGAACTTGACGTTGACGTCCAAGCCGGTCTGCATTTTAGGTAAAACGGCTATGGCGTCGTGCATATTTTGTTCGTAGTTCAGTTGAGCTCCTTCCGAGATATTCTGTACCGGGACGCACACAGGATATAAAAACTCTTTAAATTGTATTTATTCTTAATTTTTAATTTCTTAATTGACCAATTAATTTTTGCTCGTAGGTTCTATACTTTAGGAGCGCTTTCTAGGATGCAATCGCCGAGATACTCCATAAGTTGATCGGACGTGATTATCTCCATGGCGTAAGACAGCTTGACTTTGCCGAGAAGTAGAAGCACATTCATGACGGCTATCAGCGGACACGGACCGTTCTCGTTTTGAGTAACAATTCCAACCGGCACCTTGGAATCTTTCCATTTCACCCACTTGATCTGATAGACGGACTGCTGTTGAACGACGGAATCGGGATGGACGACATCTTCCACCGGCTTTGACTTGGACGTCGACGATGACGACGGCTCTCCAACTGCCGCGGCCTCTACAATGTCAACAACCTTGACCAGACGTTCTGAAAGTACGTCGACATCGACAGTTGGATCCTGATCGTTGACCGGATTAAGCACAATGTCGACATTCGGCGCAGTGTCATCAATAGGTTCTATCGACGTATCATCCACCATTCCGAGCGTTATCTGGCTCGACGCTGCACCAACTGAATCGATCGATTCTGCTGCACTTTTTGCAATTGGCATACTGCACTCTGCGTGCCCCGTGTTTTGATGCGAATCTGCAGGCGTGCTTTTGCTGATTACAAGTCCCGCCATATTTTGAGTAAGGACATCTTCCTCTAAACCTATTCCAGTTGCAGGTTCAGATGCATTCGGTTGCACGAAATCGGCGCTTAATTGCTCACAGTAGCTGTTGACATCTCCGACCGGATCCTGCAATCCTAATTAAAATAAATCAAATTTCTTGTTTCATTTCTAAATTTATATATGCCTAGGCCTAATTGAAGGGTAGCGAGTAGCATAGCCCAATGTTTTAAATGATGGTATTTTCCCCCATAAATAAGCAAATATCCAAAAAGAAATTATCGTTTGCTTTATTATACGCCAATGCCATTACAGTATATGCTTTGCTAAATGCGTGATCAAAATTCTGCCTTTAAATTAGGCTTATGCCTATTGTGCTTTTTTAAAAAAAAAATCAATACTGGTAGGTCTAGGTAAAATTACCAAAATTGACATTTAATTTTAATTTTTTATAGTCCTATATAAAACTTTTTTTCTTGAGAAAATACATTTATTGCCAATTTTTGAGATACCGGTAGGCCCATTTTCCTTTTTTTCCATAGATTTTTCTTCATTAACAAATGCGTGTACATTTTCTATGAATGTACATTTTCTATGCATGTTGGGATTATTATAGGCATAACTTGCATAAGGCATAAGGTATCAATGAGAGATATTCCGTGTAAAACAGTAGTCGTTCATCATGCAGGAACTATGCTCAATTATGGCTATGTGATTTCTGCATGTTTCCACGATTTGCACCCCTTCAATTTTGCATACGGTATGTCATGCTGCTAAATTCTGGGGTTGGGATTTTCAAGGCCTGTCTATCCAGAGCACTTTCTGGGACAAGGTACACAATATAACTGTTTGCAGATAGGCCTACGGTATATGTAGGCCTTCAGAACACCATAAATTATACGCCTTGCCTAACTAGGAGTTAATTTTTGCGGAAATCATATTTTAACTATTTTTATGGAAATATATTGCGTTGCGTTTAATTGAAGAGAAAATATCTGGAACAGTCACACCCACCTTGAGTGTGAACAGACGACACACTTTGCACAGCAGATGCGTCTGCATCTGATGTCGACATCCTCGTAGGTTATTTATTTTTTTAAATGGCGACAAGCGAAATTTGATAATTTCACTATCGAGCGACACGAAAACCTTTCTCGCCACTCTAATAAGAAGTCCTTGGGATAAGTATTAAGTAAACAAAGGTGAAGATAAGTTCCACAATAACTCAAATTGAAAGCAAATATTATTGTCGTCCACAGATGGCGGCCGCCATTGCTTTCTTCGTTTCCAGGAATCGATATAGAATCGAATTGCTATCGAATACATCGATGCTTAATCTTCAAGATGGCGGCGGTGGCGTCCTCTCCTCCTCCCGCTGGTAAGTTTTGTTGTTGTTGTATCCGGGAAGCGGCGGGATTAATTATGCTAGTTAAGAATATTAGTTCCCTTCCACGTAAGCAGTCTGGCGTAAGAACTTGATGATTAATGGTTTAGCTCAGAACGTACGTGTTTCCTCTGCGCCGAGACCATCGTCGTCAACGACGACCAAGGTCGTTCTCGGAGGAGCATCTTCGACATCAGCTGCACTGCCGATCCAAGTAGAGTCGACGCCTTCAAGCAACTTTGTCTTTGGCGTCCATGGACGTCGTCCATCAGGTCATCAACTGAATGATCAAGAGCAGCACTGGCGTCCCAGGCAACTGGCCAAGTTGCAACAACTCGGTAACTCCGTCGTTACACATCCTCAGCATCATCATCTTTCATCCTCGCCGCCGACCATGTCCTTGTGTGGAGCAGCGACATCATCGTCCAGAAACATTGGCTTGGACGTCGGCCAATTAGGAGTGCTGCGGCAGCGAACAGCGACTGTCGTACTGGATCCGGCCGTTCTCGCCGCCAGTAGCAGAAGTGGGCGACGAGCACATCAAAGTGCAATCCCCACACGCAAGTTGATGAAAACGACGACTCCAGTTGGCTCGACGCTCAGGGCCCGATCGACGTCTAATTCGCCGGCCACCGAAGAAGGCGAGGCCACCGAACGGGTGAAAACTAAACTACTGTCCGTCTGGAACAACGTCAAATACGGTACAAAACATTTTAGTTTAGTTTTTGTTTGTAAGCCAAAAAATCCTAGATCTATGAGAATCTCCAGACTATTTACGTTATTTTAATTTATTATCTTAGACCTAATTAGGTTGTACCGCGGCAGCTTATAATATAAAAAAGGCGCCCCGCCGGCTTCACCGGCGGAACGCCTTGTTGGCGGGCGTCTCTGCCCACTACAATCTACCGGACTAAGCCACAGGCTTAGCCTGCAGTTGCCTGCAAGTTCATATATAGCCTCCTAGATCGAAGCGCTTTAAGCCTTCAAAGCTAAGGAAGCGGGAGGAGGAACGCACCGTGCCACCATATATAGAGTAATAAAAAAAAAACGAAAAATAAATCAAAATATTGATGTAGGCCTAAGCTAATTATATACGGTACCCGGTAGTCTAGTAGACTTAACTAAATACGAAATGCAACAGAAATAGATAGAAATAGCAGGCCTACGCCTACAACAACAAAATATTCCTGAGAAATACCAAAAAAATGTATTTAATCTGACTAAAAAAACTTGTATATATTTTATTGTGCAGCGCGCCAGACCTTACAAATTAGATACGCTCGTATAGGCCTACTGTCGTAAACATCAAAACTCTTAAGTTTTAGGCCTATGTAGAAAATAATAATACATTTTTCTGATGGATCCGCGTGCAGGCTGGACGGTACGTTTGAAGACTAATTTCAGTCGAGAAACGCCGATCTGGTTCCTCGGACAGTGCTACCACCACAAGCTGAAAGATGACGACCCGAGTGTCTCCGAAGGTTGCGGTCTCGCGTACGGCATGGACGGTTTCAAGCAAGACTTTATCAGTCGAGTCTGGTTCACGTACAGACGCGAGTTTCCAACGCTCGCCGGTTCTGCCTATTCGACCGATTGTGGATGGGGATGTATGTTGCGCAGCGGACAGATGCTGCTAGCGCAAGCTCTCGTCTGCCACTTCCTGGGCCGAGGTAATATAATTCGTAGACCTAATACTCGCTGTAGAATATGGATCCTTAAAAAGGACGTCAGCAAACCCAACTTTTTGCATGTAGGATGGCGATGGCAGTCCAGTTCGTATCACGAAGAGACGATTCACAGGCGGATAGCGAGATGGTTCGGCGATTGGCCGTCAAGGTCGAATCCGTTCTCCATTCATCGATTGGTCAACCTTGGTGAAGTTTCGGGTAAACGAGCCGGGGACTGGTACGGACCCGCGTCCGTCGCTCACATTATCAGGTATGTGTGCATTTTTCTTAGTGATAAGTTTACGGGCTAACAAACAAACAAATAAACCTGCGTAATCTGTTTTGAAAATTAGTGTCACGTCGAAGGTCAAAAACTGTCCAAGACCTACTTATAATTTCAAATGAGCACATCAACTGTTCAAATAAAATAATTCTCAGATAAAAAAAAATAAGGTCATTTTATTTTTTGGAACAATTCCAATTGGGCCTCATTTGTATTCAGCTCAGTAGTGCTGAGCTGTAACTTCTAGTGATAAAGCTTCAGATATCTTCAGGAAAATATACATTGTATGGACAATGATCGCGGGCCAAATATTGTACATGCTTTTCGATAGAATTTATCGCAGTCTAGTGAAACTGCGCTAATTGTTCCTTTATTGCTGTCATACGAGCGAGCGTACATGAAAAGTGTTTTTAATTTTGTTACCACTTTTTGATTTTGGCATATTTTGTTTGCAGACAATCATTGGAGCAAAGCGCTAAAGCAGATCAAATTTTGGGCGAACTCTGCGTTTACGTCGCTCAGGATTGCACCGGTAATACTCTTCACAGGAGCTTCAATATACATTTGTATTTGTAGCGTATTTATGGCGGCTCAAGAGGATAATTGAAAAAATTATCTGCCAACTTTGGCCAACATTTCCTAGTGACATCTGTTTAGAAAATCTATTTTTTCAATTATCCTCCTGCATTACCATTCTGGAGGTAAATATTTAACTGAAAATAATTTGTTATGTTTTTAAAAATTACTGACGAGTTATAAGTTATACCTAGCCTTATAAAAACAAGTAATTTAATTCATATTAAGTTTTTAATTTAGGCTTTTAGCATGGCCAATCACTAAAAATGTCTCTTTAACTAGTATACAAGCAAGACGTGCTAAAGTTATGCAGAAGCGGTGGCACTCATCAAGGGACAAATCCTGGGTCTCTTTTCAACTCTCGTAGTCCCCGCTGGAGAGCTGTCGTCATTCTGGTTCCAGTGCGACTTGGAGGCGAGAGACTCAATCCCATTTACTTCAAGTGTGTTCAAGCCATCTTGTCCAACGAGTACTGCATCGGCATCATCGGTGGCCGACCACGGCATTCGTTGTACTTTGTCGGATGGCAGGGTAGGAAAGCTGCTTGTAGCACCGAATTTATAACGTGTAATTAAGCACATTAATAGAGTAGACGTTAATTAACTTAATTGTTTCTAAAACTGTTAAAAGAGGACAAGCTGATTCATCTTGATCCTCACTACTGCCAAGAAGCGGTTGATGTTACGAAGAGCGATTTTCCGCTGCAGGTGATTATAGTAGGCTTAATTACCATTTCAAATGAAGGCCTTAAACAAAAAAAAGGGAAAACATGTTTCCTCTTACGCTTTTATATTTTTTTCAGTCGTTTCATTGTATGTCCCCGCGGAAATTATCTTTCACCCGGATGGATCCGAGCTGCACGATCGGATTCTACTGTCGCACTGAAGACGACGTTATGCAATTCCTGGCGTCTTGCAACGAGGCCAGTACTAAATCAATTTTCATTTGTTTCGAACTTTCTCGTCAAGGTAATTAATGTCGCCAACTCTTGATTTTTGCAGGTTCTAACGCCTCCGCGTCCACAGGCCGACTATCCCGTGTTTGTGGTTGCCGACGGCAGCAGCACCGATGTGAACCAGGCCACGCCGTATTCGTCGCTCGTCCGTTCGCTCGGCATCGACCAATCCTTTTCACGCTGCTATTCATCCACCGATGAACCCACCGAGGACATGGGTTCCGACGACGAAGATTATGAGGAGTTCGTCTTTCTTTAATTGGAAGCGCCGTGGAAATTAGTACATAAACCCGGAGGAGATCGCTTTGAAAAACATCGAAGGAAAACGCTTTGAGACACATCGAAGGAGAAACTCGGGGTAAATATCTCAAAGAATCATGTTAATATGTTACGGCCAATTATTTTAGTTCAAACATAGGCCTACGTCAATCATTTAGGGAGCCATACTTAGAAAATGGAAAGGGATCGAGAGGGACTGTTAGGTAAAATGGTTGAGTGTTCAGCCTTTAATTCAGTACTTGAGCCACAAAGTATTATTTGTGCCGCATTTTGTAACAAAAATTCATTATGATTATTCCTTAGCTTTGAGGGGGCAATCCAAGGTCATTCTTGTGTCACTATTCTCAAATGCAGGGTCGCGTTTTAGGCATTGCAACGATGAGACGTCACATCGCACTATGTGACAGGGAATTGCAGGACTTTTGCCGTCATATTAAGGCCTTCATTGCCAAGGTAGTCGTTCTAATTCGTCTGCCATTACTAATATCAAGGAATCCCTTCTGCGTCATTAATGGCAGGCAAATTAAACCATCGGACTAATTAATTGGTACCAGCAGCAGCACGAAGCAATCAATATCGCTGATATCAACGTACGTAGCTTTTAAGCTTCACTCGAGTTTTCACAATCGAGTATTTTCGAATGTGAAACTTGAGATCGAGTCGAACCTCGTAACAAAAGAAAATTCGTATGAAACTGTACACTCGTATAGCGCGAATGACTATGCTTGTTGGGCTTGAATTTCCCAAAATCTCCGAAAGTTCTAACTGCAGTTTAATTTTTTTAACTGCAGTATAATGGCTTACGAGGATAATTTAAAACGTTTTTCTAGGACA
>JAQIYI010000498.1:0-18472 GCA_034700265.1 Polyzonium germanicum | reverse complement strand
AAGGTGAAGTATGAAACAGGGGTAGCTAAGAGCTGCAGAAAATCCAGAGAGTTTCCAGACCTGTATGTAAGACCGTGCCTGCTCTACAAACATAGGCCTATATAAATGAGGCCTAATAATCGACTTAGGCCTCATAAACGTTTACGACTACGGTTTGTTAGTTACAACAAAGACTATTTGGTTGCAATCTGGTCTTAGCGATTCTAGGTCTAGGCCTAGCCCCATGCGTGTAGAATATTTATATAAATTGCGGAAATTCACATGCGAACTCATTAGTGGTCAAAGTGGTCACGCCAAGATTCGTCCATGTGAAAGGAGCCCTCAGCTGGTGCAAATTAAAGCTGGCAAAAGCTTATTTTGCGCGCTTGATTTTTTGTCTGACCTCTGAACCCAGCTGGCTCGACCAGCAGGCTTATAGGCCTTGCCATAGGCTGGGTGAGAAGGTTTTTGTGTTAAAATGCTTAGTAAGCGTGCAATTGTTGTTCTCACTCTTCAGCAAGCCGAGAATTTCTGCAACAGCATCGGCATTTTGCAGCAGTTCGCACCGACCACCAGCTTTCCAGGATTCGACAGGTCGGGTGGCAACAAGACGCCGGCTCAGTCGCAGGAAGGTAGGCTACATTTGAATGTACTTAGGTACATGTAAAAGTATTAATTTTCTTAGACAAGTGCTTATACTACACAACCACTTGTCCTGCATGTGTTCAGAAACTATAGAATAACACGTTTCATGTTTGTCGGTTCTGATGTGACATTGGTTTCTATTACTCCATGACTTGACAGATTATGCCCAGCTTTTTGCCACGCTCATTGCGAGGACAGCGAAAGACATTGACGTGCTCATCGATTCGCTGCCCAGCGAAGATTCCTCTCCAGAGCTTCAGGTACGCTTAAGAAAAGTATATATTTATATGGCGGTTTGTTTAGAATGTGTACTTGTATGCAAATTAAAATAGGAATGAAATCGAAAAATTCTCAAATGTCGGCCTCGAAACTTTACTTAGGCGAAGAGCCTTCAGAGGCTCGAACAGGAGAACATGGACGCTGCCTGGGAGCTGGAACTGGTGGTCAAACGCGGCGAGGCGCTGCTCGAGCAGATCCAAAGAGCTCTACGAGACATCGCTCAATCGCAGTTGGAGACTCAGGGACTGCAGGACAGTTCCTGAAGAAATTTTATGTGAGTTTTTGCCGTGTATTTCATACTCATTTGCACGCAGATTCCTCATTTACACTCGCGTCGCACTTTATGGAAATAATTCATAAAAATTAGAAATTTGCAAATATCTGACGGTGTTGGAAAAAAGTAATAAAATTAGCTTGTGGTATTTCATTATACAAGAAGGTAAAACAATATAGATACGTCCTATCTTGCTAAAAGCAAGTGCAAGATTGAAACGTTTAGACACTTATGATCATGCTATAAGCTCAGACGTTTTGACTTAGGTCTAATTGATTGTCTTGGACATCATCGTTGTTTTAACAAATTAATCATCAACCCTATCGATTATAATTGCTACTTGCAAGTTTCAATAAAACTAGTCAAAGAAATGTAATTGGTGTTTACTTAAAGTGAGAAACAAAGTTAAAACAAAAATGATGGCCAAGACAAACAATTACACATAAGCGTCTGATCGCTGTAGCACGATCACAAAACCCTACTAAAGTCTAAACGTTCCAATCTTCCACGTGCATTTGAACGTCTAGTCTGATGATAAACAATAAATATAGACCTAGTTTAATGTTTAGGCCTATAAGCAGCCTATGCGTGATTTAGTCATCAGCTGGATTAACCAGCTGATGAATTGAATAATACACACTGAGTCGATGGTGACTGCATCGTGACACACATCAGCTTCGCAATGTTTTGGCGTCAGCTTAAGCTGGCATACAGTCATACGAGGACTGATCAGTTGAAACTTTAGCTGAGATGAGTACAAATATTTAGTCAGCTGAAGCTTATGTTGAGATGCATCGTGCAGCTACCACTGTTGGAGAAGCTGACATGCACATTTGCACAACGCACAGTTCAAGCATGAGGTAAGCTGGTCAATTTCATCACTAGCTTGGTCTAGAAACCGTTTGGGTGGCGTCAGAACGATGAAAACAATGTGAGTCTTGCGCGCGTGTTTACATCAGCCACGTACTTTTATTGCTCACACTTCTTGATGGCAGTCTTGATTTCTCTTGAGTTTGCCAGACAGACAAACAAAGAATCAGAAACTGATTTTGCAAACATGGTAACTTTGGTAGGCCTAATCTAGACACGCAGCAAGTGACAAACATCCAGAATGTTGTTTTTGTATTTTTTTATTTTATTTTTTAGCTCTTATGGAGAGGGGGGATTAAGGTTGTTGATCTTAAAATGTTGTCTGGACGCGGAGCCAAATTGCCGGCCAATGATTGCGCTCGCACCGCGCTTCCATCTCAGCTTATTTGAACTTTTCTTTTAAAACTTTTAATAGCGCGATCCTTCATTTAATTTATCGTAAATTGCTTTGATTAATTCTTAAAATTCTAAATTAAGTGCCTTGGTGATTCATGCGTTTCATCGGCATTAGGCCCAGGCTGCCCAGTGTTCCGCGGGCGGATAAGTTGCCCGAGCAAAATACGGCAAAACTCAAACTCAGCGCTACAATGTCAGTCGATTTAATCGTCTCTGTTTAATTCTTAATTTATGCTTTATTAATGAGTCGAATCTTCAACAATGGAGTCGATTTCATCATTTCCCTTATTTTAAAATTAAATTAATAACTAGTGGTAATTTAAAATAAATTAATTAAATGAATAAATAATTATTAAAGACGTATTCAAAAGTAAAATATCAGAAAAATACAGTGTGTGCTCAAAAGCGTTGTGACTCTAGGCCACACATAGTGGGGTCAAGAGACCAGTTAGGCTTTACTGATGAGTCACCACCAGTCATCATAATGGGAAAATGTTTGGCAAAGCAGACACGTTAGCACCTCAAAATGAATCGGGAATTTTTACAAACCGGAAACGGCCTGAAATGTATTATGCATTAAGATATTGTTGAATGTTGACACTGCTCGAGGGTCAGGTTGGGGCCAGAATCTTGTTTTTGTAAGACCTCCTCCACCTGTCCGTCTTTTTCGCACCATGCAATAACCATTGTTTGTTAATTTAGTCACCTTGGTGAATTATAGGAAAGTATAATCTTGTGGTGTCGGGTCAATGCATTTTTTTCTGACGTGTTTCTCTTTCCATTTGTTTACTTTGCAGTTTATTGCTGCGTTTGATCAAGAAGGAAGATAAATCGTTTTCATCATAAATTACATTTTTGGTTTGTATTTATTAATGTTAAACAATAAACATTATAATCATTATTATTATTATTATTAGGCTTGTTACTTGTAATATTATTATCAATAAGACTTTCTTGTTGACTACAGTAGTGACATATTAACCTCTTAACCGGTGAAAATCAATTAAATTAAAGTCATTTGGCTGACGACCTGACGATAATTATCGGAGACTGATCGAATCATTTTACTTATATTTTAAAATCTGTTTACTTGATCTGCTAAGAACTCTGAATGATTTGATATTTGGACTCTTGATATAATATTGAATTTCATTATTTCAATGGTTTTTTTATTTTCAAATTTTTAATGTATTTATTCATTTGAAAGTTAGTTTTAATTAATAGGCGCAATTTGGCCTAGGCAGATAAAGACATCTGGTTTATTTTATTATTTATAAACTAGCCCTAAAGACTAGATGAAAAAAATCATTTTGTAATTTTAATTAAAGTTAATTTTTAACAATACTAATAACATTTCTTTATTTTTAATAAAATTGATCTCAATTGAAAAATTCGTCATTTAAAAAATTGATTTCAATTCCTCATTAGAGCTGCATTCTTAATCAAATGTGTTTGACGTTCTTTGTGTTAATCTTTGCCGTTTAATTGTTTTAGCCCATCGAATTTCGTCATGGATGGTTTATATTTATTTATTTCTACTGCTCAACTTCAACTTGGATGGCGTCAATCCAACTGTTGGCCCGTCTGAAGGAGTGAGTTTAATTATCTATTTTTCGTTTATTTGTCTATTTATTTGTTTATTCATTTATTCATCTGTTTATACATTTGTTTATTTATTTATTCATTTGTTTATTTATTCATTTATTTATTCATGCATTTATTTATTTATATTACCGCATACCTATTTATTTACACTCGATTAATTCTTTGTTTCATCCTAATTATTTAGTTGTAGGCCTATATTCATGTATTCAAGTTATGAATTAATTAGGCCGAATTTATTTATTTTATCCAATTAGTATATCCATTTTAAATTTTGATATCGTTATATCTTATTAATTCATTCATTTTATTTTTTTCTTCTCGGGTCACTCTCACTGAGGATGATGTTTGCGCAGATCGCGTTTCCATGCAGAAGTCTTGCCAAACTCCCTCAAAGTGTCAATGATTCGCAGAACAGATTATGTAAAGTTGCGTTTAGGCCTAGCTGCGTGCGGTTTATTTACTGTAAATATATATGCGGTATTTTATACGCTCTGCGCGTATTTTTATTGCGTGCATGGGTCCACACGCAGTTGGTACTATTAAGCAATTTAAGGTCAACGCCTTTATGCACTCTCAAGAGTCCCATATATATGCTACACGACGACGACAGTTATCTCTCTTCTTGTGCCCTATAGGCTTTTAATTCCTTCGTAACTCGAATCCAAGTATGAGTTATGGAGAGAGTTTTGTCCAGGGAGAGGGTTTAATTCCTCTACCTTCTACTACATACATTGTATGGCGCAATCGTTTCATTCTTTTGCATTTGCTTTTAGTTTACGTGTGTCTGTGATTGATCAAGAGCTGCACTCTCGCTCGAACTGTTTTAGTTGCATTAGCGCGCTACTAGCCTAGTGTGCCCTGAAGTCGAGTCTCAATTTTGTTCTTTCTTTCAACGCATTCTATCCCTAAAGATATTTTGATGGAAATTTCCATTGTTGGTGCAGACTGCAGAACTAATTGACTCGGATGGATTCTTTAATATCTCCCCCTGAAGGAACGTTCGTTCCCCAGGCCTCAAAGGGTTTAGGTGACGTAGCTCCATCCGCGCTTTTGTTGCATTATTCAACCGCGCACGGCCTGTTACATTTAGCTGGATTTCTAAATCCTGCCAATTATTTCGCCCTGCTGAAACGGAAAGGTTAAACGCGCGCGAGAGGCCGCTTGATTGGTTTACAGCTTAATTAGAGTCGGAAGGAACCTGCTTAAGTCGAACCCTGGGGTTAGCAGGATTTGAGACGAGCTACAAGCTTGGACTTGGACGGGTGGGACCCCTTTGTGTTCTTTAATGTTAATGTTCAGGGTTCCTGGAGATATCCGGCAATAAATTCTTGCCCCAAAAAATGCAAAAAGTGTTTTTTTTGAAACTTTTTCTTCTTGTTCTCTGAGGGCGCGCAGGTAAATCTCTTCAAGATTTCAATTCTGTAGGAATTTTAATTAGGGTGCCAAAAGGAGAGAGAGAGAGAGAAGCATGCAGACTCAAGGCTAGCATTTTTAAGAATGGAGTTTAGGCAGTTTTGTGCTCTCTGCAGGTGGTCATCTAACCACTGGGGTGCAAATTTTACGTGAAATCTCTAGACATGCAAGTATAGTATAGTATATACGCCAACTATAGAAGGTTAGGCAGTGCGTCTTTATGGCGGCGAATGTGGGCCTCCTTACATTCAATTACATAGTCAGGCCCATGCTTTAATATTCAAAAAATCAAGATTCCCACATTTTAATTAAATTATGGAAGCAATTAGAGTTTGCGCACAACTGCATGTTAAGTGCTTGGAATTTCTCCATGAAATTCAATATCAATGGAAAAAGCATCTGACCGGGAATCGGAAGGTTCTGGGTTCGTGTCCCACTGGTGGCAATTTCTCTCCTACAAATAAGTCCCCTCAATTGCATTTTGATTGCAAAAAATATAAACTAAAAAATATTACCCTTAAAAATAAAGTGATTTGAAATACCTAAAATTTAAAAATGTCAACCTTCTTGTCGCTTGATTGTTAATTTATTTTTCGTGTAAGGGGGCGTGTTTCCCTGCCTGTCTGCCTGCCTGCCTCATTAGTTTAATTAACTATATTAGCTTGGCCTAACCTGTAGGCCTCATTCTTAATCTATTTTCTAAATTGCGGTCGCACGGGAGTGTTTTCTTAGTTTTTTTTTAAATACATTCTCTTGTTTCACCCCCGTTTGTCGGTTAAGTCTCCTCAGCCCGCCTGTCATGCAGTCAGCCCCCCATTTGCAGTTAACTTCTTGACCCAGTGTGGGGTGCCCCTTAACACGCAGGCCTAAATATTCTGTGCAATTACATGAATAGTGCGACGGCGGCGGCTCCTCCTCCGCCATTCCTAAACGTTTCTCGTCATTCGTACCTCCGACGCCATTTCCACTTGGCCCCGCCAATCACAGGCTTCCTTCGGCAACGCGTAAAATAATAATTTTATTTATTTTGTATTTTTTCTTTCTTTTTCAGTCGGGCAAAGATTTTATTATAGCTTCTTCAGAGAAACATCCTCCTCATCATCACCATCATCGTCGTCGTCGTCGTCGTCTCTTCCACAGGACTCCAGATTTTTTAAAACAATATTTTGGCTCTTCCAACAGGGGTCCAAAATCCTATCCAAGTCAGTCTAGTGACTCTAGTCTCTCATTGTCGCCAAGTGAGGACGCTCTCTGGAGAAAAGGCGTTGAACTCTTTGCCCACGATTGTGCGTGTTTTGTGTTCAGCGTGCTGCGTGACGTCATCATTTTTATTATATTTGATATTTCAATTTTTGTTGCAGACTTGAACTGACTTGTTGCACGATGTCGTCATCCTTTGTGCTTACCGCGGTTTTCATCGTGCTGGCTGGATGCCCGTCGATAACGTCGGCGGCCGGAAGCTGCCGCGAGGCCGGCAAGTGCTGTCCGGGCCGTGACAGCGGCTGCGTCGTCCAGAAGGCGCTGCTCAACGCCATCATCGAGGATCTGAGCGACGAGCCGTGCTATTGCGATCACGCCTGTCTCAAACTGGGCGACTGCTGCGCCGACTTCAAGGATGCTTGTCAAGGTACTTGAAGAGTTTTTTTTGTTCATTTACGGTATAAAATATGCATTTCTTGAGCCAAAAAATACGCGGCGTAAAATAACCAACTTTCCATCTCTTGCTTGTCCAAAAATATCTTAGCTTGCATTGAAATAGTATCATGACGCGTTCACAGTAAAAAGTTAAAACGTGTATTCGTTAAGCAAAGATGCGAGTATGTGATAGTTTTTATTATACAATGCGTTCACAGTAAAAGCTAAGATACGCACAAGCTGAAATAAAAAGTTATTGGCTTATTTTACGCCGCATGTTTTTGCCCAAGATTCTAGTATTAGCTTATACTGTGTACGCGCTTTGAGTGCACATAGAATGGATAATTCACTGCATTATGATAGGACTAGTTACTATGGTGGCTCAGGATAATAATTGAGCAATATATTTTCAGTAAGGTGAAAAAGATATTTTCAGTAGGGTGAAAAATATTATCTTTGCACTTAAAATAATATCTTTGCATTTAAAAATAATATCTTTGCACTTAAAATAATATCTTTGCACTAAAAATAATATCTTTGCACTTAAAAATATTATCTTTGCACTTAAAATAATATCTTTCCACTTACAAATATCTTTGCACTTGAAAATATTTTGCAAAGCATCTTGTATCAAGCCCAGCTTTTGTGAAATCAAAAAACTTGGCTACGCCTAATTAGAGAAATTCTTTAAAATTTAATTTGGTACCGCTATGAAGTCCTAATTACGTAAATGTTCAATTACATAGTTAAACCAATTAGTAAAAGCCAATCCCGTTTTCTACTGTCTAGTTAATCCAAAAATAAATGCTTCATGTTCCAAGTTTATCCAAGTTGCAAGTTCCAATTAAGTTGAACAAAGTTGCAATTTGAGTTAATCTCTTCACTTGGTCCGAGCAGTGCCATGATTGCATCGCCTTAATTAGGGTTGCAATCAACATCAAACAATGACAGCTTCTAGGGGGACGGAGGAACCTGGAAATGTTCGCTTGCCCACATTTGCATTCGTAATGATTCCTCGTTATCTTAATTAGGCATACACTACTAATCCAATCAGCTAATTGCACAAGTTTCAGACTGGCTGCATGCACCAGAAGCAGGAATGACGTCACTTTTTTTTACTCTCGACTTTTCAAAACAAGAAGTAATTTAAACTAAATACTACGCATGCAACTAATTGCGTTCAACTTTTTTTCTAGTTTCACATGGAGGAATTTTGCTGAGAATTTCCGTTCAATTCGCCTTAGAATTCAGGTTTATCTGAGGATTGCGCGTCGTAGACGGGCTCACTTTTCGCAGAGTAAGGCTAGGCTCCTTCAGGAAGTCACGTGACCCCACTAGGACTTGACCACACACTAGGGAGTTGCAGTTAGTTTTTTTTAATTTATTGGCGCTCCCATTCAACTTCTCAATATCCGATCATCAATGGGTGTTGCACCTACAACGTGATAAATAGATAATTGTTTTTTTTGCACTTCAATTCAATCCGTGGTTGTTTGATTTATGTTCATGGTGCGTGGGTGGGATTGTTCCCTCAAGACTTTAGAAGTCTTATCTCTCAGTTATCAACAGTTAGCAGGCGCTTGCAGGGGCGTTGTCCAACTGGAAATTTAGAAATGGTCTTCAAGTGGAGTGACTGACTGACTTGAGGAATTCTTGAATTTCTAAAGGCGATCTCCAATCCTGATAGATACGTTGTAGAGTTGGTCACTAGGTGTTTAAGTTGTGTGTGTGTGTGTGTGTTGACAAGACAGGGGCGGTTTATTTATTTACTTTTTTTTCTGCTATTGTTGTTTCTGGAATAATTTCATATTTTTTACTTTAGATTTTTGTCCAGGTGTGGTGCACAATCATAAGTAGAATGACCTCTGGACATCATCGGCGGTTCTTGATTGTAACGCTTGAGAGAGAGGTTTCTGTGTCGGCGCCATAACGATTTATTGATGTCTGTGTGGGTCAGGTGGTTTTTTGTCTTATTTATTTCCTGGATTTTTATTAGGAATATTTCTTTAATTCCTTGTTTGGAGATTTAATTTTGTTCATTTGTTTTTTCTTCTACTCTCATTCTAATCAGGACATTATCAATTTGCGATAATTGGACAACATGTTCTTGTTTCCAGCGTTGTTGTCTTTGACGGTAGATAAAATTAGGCTTAACAATTTTTTTAAAAATAATAGGCCTAACCCTTTGTTACATTTTTAAAAGCATTCTTCAGTGTAGGCCTAATTTAATTTTCTAAATTGCTGAATTTTTTTCTGTCCAATTCAAGATTGGTTCAACTTGAAAAATTCGTCTCTTTAAATGACCAGCAGACTACGCTCATTTCCGGTTTACATAGTCTAGGCCTACCCACTATTAAAACGAGATACACACATTGAGCAGCCGCCATTAAAGGGAAATTCGGTCGTTCGGTTAATAGCGCTCCTAGGAGTGAGAAAGTCCAGCCTAAGTATATTACACGCTGCAATCAACTCCTAGGAAGCTAAAGCACAGACGAACGTGTGATTTGAGTCTGCTAGTAGTTTTTCACTTGACCATTTGAGTTGTATGTCTCAAGTGGGTTTCCAGGAATTCCCAGTTAAGCGATTTTTTTACACGAATGACGTAACTTCCGTCTAGTTTACTTGGCCGCGCCACTTCCACTACTAAACTTTAGTCAAAAATGTGAAAATGATGCAAACATTGGAGGGGGAGAATAAACAGGAAATTGTTTTTGTTTGTTGTGAGCTTGTTTAGTAGATATTTTCTCTCATAAATTTTGTTTTTCTGAACATGTTTGTAAACTTATCTCCTTCTTCCTTCCTCAGTTCTCATGATCCTCATTTTAGATTTGTGACTTGCTCGAAGTCGGGTTTTAGAAGCTGCTGCTGCTGCTCTGTGTTTGACTTTCATGTTTTAACAAGAGTTATTATTTGCACCCATGCACTAGTCTTCTTTAATCTATTTGACAAATGGTTTGCTTTTCTTAGTGTCTCACTTTCCCTTGTTTGTCCACCAGGATGGGTCGGATTGGATTTCCACTCCAGACATAGATAGACCGACGGATTCCAACATTTTCCATCTAAGGACAATATGACATGACTCATTGATCTTAATTTTGACGATCTTCAATTTTTTGTGGACAATTTTCTTACGGCATTTTTGGACTATCATCAAGGTCTCTAGATCAAACCATGTTCTCTCGCCACTGAATTTTCATGAAGTTTGGGGTACGGTAATTATTATCATCATATTATACCTGCAGCATCAAGAATTTTAGCGTCGACTACGCCAAGGGGGCCCCAGCATACAATGACGGTGGCGCCTCGAACGCCTTCCAGAAATTCCTCGGGTGTGGCAAAGCTTTGACTCATTACTAACTCGCATCTGCCAGAAATTACGTTAAAAAATTTATATTTTTTAAATTAAGTATACAGTATATGTATAACAAATTGAAAATAATACTATAATTTACCTATTTTTTCTCACTACCGGTATCTATCTAGATAAAAAAAATTCGATTCCTATAGATAAGATGCAATATGTACCTTTGGCGTAGACGTTGATAGGCGCTGCTGCACGCCAGCTCCATATTAAACATGCTATAGACTTTGCGCAACATCCTTCAAATATGAATCAAATTACTCGGAAAAACTGCAAATAAAATGTCTAAATCATAGGGTGAATAAACAATAAAAACGATTTTATTATTTTGAACATTTGACGCTAGCTCCACTTTAACCTATTGATATAAGGCTCACACTTTATCTTCTAGCCAGCTACACTATTAATCTAGAAAATACAAGTACCGTGAAGTACGCCTAATTAGAATAAAAATTAAATTACTAAATGTCTGGGCATATTGCTAAAAAATTAAGCAAACCATTAGGAGTAAGTAATATTTGTTGAATAATATTGAACCTTGAGAATTTCTCTCGACGGCGAGTTGGAGACGTCCGACTTTTGTTATGGGTTGAACCACGATTGCTCAACTGGTGGTTACAGTTTGTCGTTCGTCGAAATTGATTTCATATCTAATAGTTCATATCTAATAAAAAGGCACAATTATCGACCTTCAGGACGCCCTTCACATCGTTCGCAGGCCAAACTAACACGTGGTCTCGCGCCCTGGGCTAGAATGACGTATTGGTTGGTTGGCATCCAAGGCGATCGACATTCGCAACTGATCGAAGAAAAGAGTGCAAAATAACAATTGGCGGGATTTTTGAATTTTTCTTCAAAAATTTGGCATTTTATTAATAGTCGAGGTTGATAATTAAAAAAAATGCGAGAGTATGATTCAACATATTGATAGTCTCGCCTGGTTCGCGCGTAATTATCCACCGGCCATGATGCCCAGGTAAACATTAAAATGGCCCAAAAAAATAAAATTAATTGGCTAAAGGTTGGCCTAACACAGATGTGAACAAATTTATATTTCAAATTACAATTGGCTAATGAAGATACAACGTGACGCTTTTAAACAAAAACAAAACAAACATTTGATTCGATATTTGATGTGAAAAATCTAATTCTGCTACTCAGACTCACCTAGGGCTGAAGTGACTAATGACTTTCCGAGCTATCTCGACTTGAAACATTCCCAAGACAGGCTCTGTGATGACGTCATTTCTCCATTCTCTCTCGGTGGAAAAATGACGTATTCTTTTAGCCTATCTTGCGATATTTTCAAGTTGAGATAGCTCTAAAAGTCATTAGTGATTCATGCCAGTGGCCTAATCATGCACCATCATGCAGTAGGCCTATCTCACCAGTCTCATATAAGTCATAAGTTAACAAATCGATAATAGCATTTATGAAACAAAATATGAAGTTCTTTCAAAAATGTAGTTGGGCCAACATTTGTTCATTGTCCTCGATGACGGCCAAGATGTTGTCCACAGTCGCTTCCGACATTCTAGTGCGAACGTCACTTACGTGCGTGGCTAGGTGAGGCAAAATAACTAATAGAGGTTTAAAAAAAATGTACGGTAATCTTTATAACAGTTAATATACAGTAGGCCTATATGCCTACCGGTACCAACTTCCTTGATTTACAGGCGGGCCTAAATCTATAAATTAGTATTTATTAATCTATTAACATAATTAATTATTATATAGCGTACGCTCAGAATAATCACACTACAGGTATATTACGGCGCGGTAATAGATTAAGAAGATATGCTTAAATCAGATACCGACCACAGTTCTCCAGACCGATCAACGGATGATCATGTGGAATAGGTTCGGGTGTCACGGCGTCCAGTCCAGCCGCGAAAATCTTGTTATTCGTCAGCGCCTCGAAGAGGTCCTCTTGATCAACCAAACCGCCCCTACAATAGAGGAAATTAAAAGAGAAGCAGTAGACCTAAAATCTATTTTATTACCGTTATTTTAATGTTCAAGGGCCTAACTATTTTATTTTATTTATTTATTTATTCTATTTATTTATTTTATTTATTTATTTATTGTATTTATTTATTTATTGTATTTATTTATTTTATTTATTCATTTTATTTCCTTAAGTTATTTTATACATGTATATTAAATTTGTTTGATTTATTTTTTATTTTATTTTATTGAGGCCTATTCGATATATGTCATTTAGGCCTATGTTGTTTATTTTATTGATAATTATTAGGCCTACTTTTGATTGATAATTTTACATTGCCACTAATAATTTCAATATCTTTAATTCATAATCATAATTCGGTTTTATTTTATTTTTTGGTTTATTTCTTTTTAATGTACGAGCGCAATATATTTTATTCGTTTTATTTATACCGATTATTTAATTTAATTCATCCTTTATTTTATGAGTTTCATTAAACTTATTTTATTAGTTAATTGATAAATCTCAATCCTTATTTTTATGAAATTGTATTTTCTGAAACCTGGAGATGTTTATGAAAATGGCAGTTGGCTTCATGAGGTCGAAGGCGGTCCGGTTGAAAAGTCCACGGGTCTGATCGTTGAGGGCGCAAGTGGCGACGACAAAGTCGGATTCTCGGAGCAGATTCTCAAACGTCGTGTACTCGGCGCCCAAAGCATCACCTGATTGGATAAATTTGTAATAAACAAAGTAAAAATCAAATAATAAAGTACAATCAATTTATTTTTATTCAATAAAATTTAGGCTAACGCCTTACCTTTTGGTTTTCTGTTGGGGCCACAGTAAAGCATTTTCTTGAGGGCGAACACCTTCAAACGTTTGGCCAATGCCACTCCTGCATTTGATAATTATTTCATCATTAGTTAGACTTAATTAATTAGCAATTTCAACAAAATTGGTTGTTAGGCCTACCTATATTTCCCATGCCGACAAGACCCACCGTGGAGTTCATCAGTTGGTAACCGTTCAGGAAGCGCTCGGTCCAATTTTCCCACCCATATCTTAAATAATAAATATTTTCCAAATACCGGAAGTCTATTTAGCTATCGAACATTAAATACAGCATTTATTATAATTTTATTTATTTTCGAATATAAATTATTCTTTTCAGGTCACTAGCGATTAATAGTGTTTTTTAACTATTACAATGCTTCAAAGACTTTTTAAAAAGACCAAAAATAGTTTTAAAATCTATTTTTAATATTCTTTAGCAAAAATCTTTTAAAATACCGTACATTTTTAATATTTCTTAGCAAAATCTTTTTAACACTACATGTAGGATTTTTGAAAAATTTATACCGTAATTAAAATTTATTTATTAATTTAAAAAAAATGAACAAAACAAAGTAAACATTATTTAATTCAAAATCGAAAGACATATAATCAAAATACTTTAAAAATTTCAGTCTAAATTGTGCCTTCTAATTAGAAAAAATGCTTAAAAACTATTTTCAATAAGCCCATAAATTATATGCTACGAGCGTATTTAGGCCTAATTATGCTTAACGCTTACCTAGGTAAATGCTCAAACGCTTGTTTAAACCTCCGTCCTGTTGCAATCATAAATCCGACCGTAAATTCGGCCATGTGACCAGCCATCATTTCACCCAGGTAGCCCACACGAACATTCCTTGGAAAATAATGAACGCTTCGCTAGTTACCGTAAACAGCATCATAGTCAACAGTATTGGTATTAATTTCACCTTTTCTTGCATTCGATCAAATCGATGTGATTGTAGCCAGCCGATTGAGTGCAAACAGCTTTCAATGAGGGTCCTATAGAGGTCATCGTTAGTTAGTTTCAATTTTTGTTGGCAATTTTTGTTATTTTGATTCATTTTGGTGACGCTTTTATAAAGATTTTTCAATTTTGTTATTTTTGTACGATCATCAAGGTCTCTCGATCAAACCACGCCCTCTCGCTCCTTACTTCATCCGAAACTTCATGAAAATTCAGTGGCGTTTATAAACACCACTGAATTTTCATGAAGTTTCGGATACCCATACGGTAATTAATAATTATCATCATAATATACCTGCAGCGTCAAGAATTTTAGCGTCGATTTCGCCATAGCCCCAGGATACAATGACCGTGGCGCCTCGAACGCCTTCCAGAAATTCCTCGCGTGTGGCAAAGCTTTGACTCATTACTAACTCGCATCTGCCAGAAATTACGTTAAACAAATATATTTTTTTTAAATCAATTATACTCTATAAGTATAACAAATTAAAAGCAATACTATATTTTAACTATTAGTTCTAACTATCTTATTAGATAAATAAAATTTGATTCCTATTGATAAGTTTCAATGTGTACCTTTGGCGTAGACGTTGATAGGCGCTGCTACACGCAACCTCCAAATTAAACATGCAGTAGACTTTGGATGACATGCTTCAAAATGCTTGTAAAATCTGCATAAAATCACCCCTGGAATAAACAATAAAAACAAGGGTTTTTTCGACATTGGCCTAGCTTCGATTTAACCTTTTTATTGACACATATCGCTATTAATCATTACCGTAAAAAGGCATTAGAACAATCTAGAAAAAAATTAAATACACAAATGTCTAGGCCTATCGCTAAAAAATTAAAATTAACTCATTAGGAGTAATAATGACTAATAATATATTTTTGAATGATTTTAAACTAGCATCGTTGCATAACCTTGAGAATTTCTCAGCGACGGCGAGTTGGAGACGTCCGACTTTTGTTACAGGTTCAGCCACGATTGCTCAACTGGTGGTTAAAATTGATCTACAGTTTGTCGTTAGTCGACTGAACATGAGGCAATATAATGACATAATTTCAAATTAAAAATAAGGCACAATTATCGACCTTCAGAACGTCCTTCACACTCCAAACTAACACGTATGTTCAAAAACGACAAAAAGCCAGTTAATATTTTTAACCCTAATATTTTGGCCAATATTAATTTTAATATTATTTCGATTGCTATTTGACCTAACTTCAGCTTAATTCCTGTCGGACTAACTGCTCAAGATAAACGTGCACATGTTAAGCAAAAATAAAAAAAAAACAAATATTTGATTCAATCTTAATCTTTAATACTGTATGAAATGTAATTTTTGTAAATACAAATTTACCAGGCGTTATTTCTTGTTTTAGTAAATTTGTTTTTGTAAATCTGTAAATTTATTTTTTGTAAATATAATTTTGGCGGGCATCAAATATGATGTTAGCATTAGCTCTTAAAATTTCAAGTGTCAAAAATGCAATTTGCAGGCTAATTGTCCAATCCCCTCGATGACGGCCAGCATGTTGGACACAGTCGTTTCGGCCATTTGGCTGCGGACGTTGCTCACATGCGTAGCAATGTGGGGTAAAATAACTTGAAGCGTTTTAGGGGTGGAAAACAAATCAGTTAATCTAATAATCCGAAAGCAACTTGCATCACATCATTAAATTTATTGATTAATTATAATTAAAATACAGACCACAGTTCTCTAGAGCGATCAACGGATGATCCTTTGGAAGAGGTTCGGGCGTGGCGACGTCAAGTCCAGCAGCAAAAATTCCATTAGTTGTCAACGCTTCGTAGAGCGCCTCTTGATCAACCACGCCACCTCTTCATATAATATATGAAAGTAAAGGAGTACAATTATATTATATATTATATATCGATTTTAAAACCTCAAATAAATTGATTCATAAAAATTGA
Source organism: Polyzonium germanicum (assembly GCA_034700265.1). Lineage (NCBI taxonomy): Eukaryota > Metazoa > Arthropoda > Diplopoda > Polyzoniida > Polyzoniidae > Polyzonium > Polyzonium germanicum. Next base: position 2,327 of record JAQIYI010000498.1, on the reverse strand, counting down.
GATGTATATTTATTTGTTTTACCGGTATTTTGTTACATTTTTTTTATATTACCTATCTTATTATTTTAGTTATTTAACTTAGGCTTGTTTTATTTACTCTTTATATTATTTTATTTAGGCCTTTTTTATTTACTATGTATACCGTAATTGTATATTAATATTTTATTTCTTTCATTATATATATTTTAATCAAAATCTAATTCTTATTTTATTGCTAATTTTTTTACCGGTACTTTGCATTTTATTGCTAATATGTTTTGTTTTTTTATTTTATTTTAATGACAATTTGTTTTGTTTTTTATTTTATTTTAATGACAATTTTTGTTTTTTATTTTATTTTAATGACAATTTGTTTTGTTTTTTTATTTTATTTTAATGACAATTTGTTTTGTTTTATTTTAATGACAATTTTTGTTTTTTTATTTTATTTTAATGACAATTTGTTTATTTTTATTTTGTTTCGTTTATTTTATAGATAATTTCGTGTCACGTTTTATTGACAATTTTATTTTTATCAAACCTCGAGACGTTTATGAAAATGGCAGTTGGCTTCATGAGGTCGAAGGCGGTCCGGTTGAAAAGTCCACGGGTCTGATCGTTGAGGGCGCAAGTGGCGACGACAAAGTCGGATTCTCGGAGCAGATTCTCAAACGTCGTGTACTCGGCGCCCAAAGCATCACCTGATTGGATAAATTTGTAATAAACAAACAAAAGTAAAAATAAAATAAAAGTAAAAACAATTTCTATTCAATTAAATTAGGCCTTACCCTTTGCTTTTCTATTGGGGCCACAGTAAAGAATTTTCTTGACGTCGAAAACTTCCAAATACTTGACCAATTCCAGTCCTGCATTTTATAAATATATATTATTTATAATTCGATTAATCATAAAAATGTAATTTCGCCAAATAAACTAAAAGTTAGACTTACCTATATTTCCCATGCCAACGATACCCACCGTGGAGTCCATCAGTTGGACGCCGTTCAGATAGCTCGCCGACCAACTATCCCAGCCACCCCTTAAATAAATAATTGATATTTAAGTATACCTCGCGGTATCATATTAAGCATTTATTATATGCTTTAGTTACAAATTATGAAATTTTAATTTAACCTTGGTAGGTCCGCAATTGCCTCCTTGAATCTGCGGCCAGTTGCAATCATTAATCCGACCGTAAATTCGGCCAAGTTTGCAGCCATCAGTTCACCCAGGTAGCCCACACGAACGTTTCTGATACAAAAATAACGCAGTTAGTGTAGGCCTACACTTCACCTATAAATAGCTTCGATCAGGTGTATGAAGCCTGCTTATTTTTATTTAAATAACCTTTTCTTGCACGCCGTAAGATCGATGTGATTATAACCAGTAGTGTGACTGCAAATAGCTTTCAATGAGGGCCCTATAGAATATATGAAACGCGGATTTCATGTTTTAATTACTCATGCATGTAGGCATAATGAAATGTGAAATCCTTCAAAACATCTCAACCATCGGAATATACGTTTTTGTACAGAGTGTATATGCAGTAGTCGATATATTAACACGCTTCGCTCGCTAGTTAGGCGTACCTGCAGCTTCAAGAATCTCGTCATCGATTACGTTGCGGCCCCAGGATCCAATGATGTTGGCGCCAGAAACGCCTTCTAGAAATTCCTCACGGGATGCAAAGCCTTTGTGGACTTTTAGTTCACATCTGAGTAGCATTTATTTTAATTATATTAACAAAAAGCAATTACAAATAACATTTTTTTCATGCAATACAGTAAGTTTTATTAAATAGTGGACAGATGGAAATCTCGATGTCGTTTCCCCTTTAAAGTGGAGGCGTCACAGATTTTCAAAACAAAAACTCATATTTCGTCTGATGAAGCACCTTTTTCGACGACATTCCACGATAATGTTTCTATTTACCTCGTCATTTTAGTATTCTACGCGCAATCAAATGCGCTCTCCCTGGAAGCGCCATTCTGGATATAGGGGACACGAAGCCCGGCTTTATTCCATTAAAATCTACGACCAGATATGGTGCAATGACGTGTGTCACGTGAGACGCCAGGGAGTCTCACGTGGGATGCTAGTGTCACATAACGCATCTCGACAAAGCGCATACCGTATCGTTTACCGGAAGTGAGGGTAGCTTATATTATTTCACATAAATGCTTACAAAAATAGGCATTTTATTGCAAAAAAAATCTTAACTACAAAAAATATTATCTTTAAAAATAGTGATTTTAAAAAGCTAAAACTAAAAAAGTCAAACTTCTTGTCACGCCCCTTTAATAGGTACGATACATTTAATTCTTGGCATTGATCATTGATATTGGCCT
>JAQIYI010000497.1:0-18490 GCA_034700265.1 Polyzonium germanicum | reverse complement strand
CGCCCCCCCCGACGGGCCGGACCTCACCCCCTGACCCCCATGTCATAAGAAATATATGGTAAGCCTATATGTACAGTAGTATAAGTTCATAAAACAATTAAATAAGCCTGACCGCCAAACGGGAAGTGTGGCATCGTTTTTAGCGTTATAAAATATATATTAATGAAAAGTAATAAGCGGATCAAATCATAAACTTTGAATTTAGCATTGCAATCTATGTAAATTTTAAACTTTCAAATTAGTATTATGCATCGTCTATGTAAATTTGAAACTGCGAATTATTTCTGGGTTTCGTCGAAGTGCAGCATCTTTTTCAGCGTCATCGACTGGTAAAATTTGGTAACAATCGGTGATGTGGCTGGTAAACCATAATTGTGCCGGGAGATTACCCTCAAAATTAGTTATCATCTGCAGTTCGACACGCACCTCTCGATCGTATTACGCTTACGCACGACTTTGCCTGGAATCTCCCTTCATACCCGGAAGTTACTAAGGCTGACTTGACTCGAGACAGGTGTACGATTTGCACTAGTGATTCCGATCATTTTTAGTGACACTAAATTATGTTGTGAGTTTGAAGTGTAGGCCTACATTCTACATCAGGTTATTAGGCGTCCAACCTATGGTGCACTAGCTGGAGCAGGACATACACTCTATATCCCATCTTAGTGTGCATTTTAGCACTTATTTATGTGTTATCTGCCCGCAAATTAAGTACAAGCTATGTCTGATGCACATTATCGGGCCAATTGTTCCTAGCTAGCACCAGCCACAAAGTGCTATTGCTACCGTAGGCTACTGCAAGTGGGCCTAATTGTATCTAACGAAAACAATAAATCATGCAGCTATTTGGTGCATGCGAGATTCCAACCCACAGAGTCAACCAAGAAGGATATTGGATCAGCTGAGTTCGTCAGTCTAGGCACTCGACTACAGACAGGAATAACATGACAGGGTCTTGCCCAAGCCCAGTGCAGCTTTAAACCCGATTTTATATTGCCTAGTCCAGGCCGACAGTTTCGACATACAAACAAACCGAATGTCAACCATTATGGTAAATCACGGCTGTTTACTCAGACTTACTAAGAGCTGCCAACTTGTGCAAGGATTTATCGTAGCGTGGCCTACTTATTTGCTGTGGCCTAATATTTTAACCGTTTAACGCCTACGCTTCGCACATTTAGCCTAGGCTAAATATACATATTTGGTTGAAGGTTACTATTTAAATAGAGACCTAGGCTGCAAAGTATAGGCAATCACGCAATTCATGCAATTGTCAATTGACAATGATGATTCTCATTTAAGTGCATGTTTGCATAAATGCTCGTGCGTCATCTACACTTGGCTGACAAGCGCCTGGCATGTGTCGCCTCTCAAGTCAAGTGAGACAACAGTCGGCCTACGAATAATTTGATGCAGCCCTAGTAACGAGAACGCGTCGATGATCCTGGGTCCTGGGTTAATTTTGGCTCTCATGATGGTTACGAGACTTTCGAGAGGTTCGTGAGGGCCGCGTGCCACCATTGGCCGACAAATTGGGCAAATTGTGTGTCGCGCATGCAAACACCGCCAGCTACAGTATGTGCTCTCACTTTCGGCCGCCCCAAAATGCAAGGCATCCACCTATTTTTGCTGGTAGTCTAGCTGGTACCGCACCACAACCTCGATATAGATCTAACTTGCATTACGCTATTATTAACCGCCGCCTTTTCTGTTCTCCGCTTTTTAGCTGGATTTCCTCTATTCCCAGTGCTGATCATTCGCGAAGACAGGATTGTTTGTGCTTCGATGGCACAATGTTTCGAGTTTACTCACCAATAATTATTTGTAGTATAATTAGATGCTAGCCTAGCCGATAGATTAAGGACTCATCGTTATTAAGGATTATGGCTGATCACGTCATGATCAGCAGGACTACTTCTTGCAGTATAGAAAATCTGGCGAAGCTGCCCAGTGTGATTAGCTTCCGCTGCCGGCGACAGTCAACGACCACGATCTCTTGGACGACGCTGCTATTTCTACTCAGCTGCGGCTTTCTGCACTTCGGTGCCACGCTCGCCGCCAAGAAAGCCGTTCAACCTCCGCCGCAGGAACACACGGCCGTCATCGAACAATTGGACGCCGTCGAGTTGGAAGCGTTGCTCGACAAGACCAGTCTAGTCGCCGTGCTCTTCTGTGAGTTAAGCTGGTTTCACATGGGCGAACTTTAAAGGGGCATCGTGCGAATTTAAGGGAAATTCGCAGCAGAAATTTGCACATTCCAATGGAGGCGTCGACTGAATTAAATTAGGCATAACTTCCCACCTTTTTAAAATATTCTTTTTGGATTAATGGAATCCATGTTTTTTTTGTGCTAGGCCTTCGAACGAGCGAAGCGATCGCAGGATTATACTCGAATCGCACCTGCGGTTGGTTGGTCTGTTGCTTAGTTGGTCTGTTTGCGTTAAAAGCACCTGCAATAAAATAAATAAATGATTTCACGTGCTTTTGGTACTCGTCAGGAGGATCTATCCATCGCGCTCCATCGTCAATTTTTTCTTTAGGATTTGCAAAGCTATTTCGGGCTTTTTCATGGCCAATACGCACGCAGAGCCACAGAAGAAAGAAATAAAAAAACTCCTGCGAATTAACTAGGCCCTAGACTAGTTTCTTTCACGGTGGGAATTCGAACTTTCCTTTTTTAAACATTTCTTTTTGTTTTGCTTGAGCATTCCTCGGGACGAGAATGTGAGAGGAAAGCACGCAATCTCATTGTCTCCTTCTGGTCCGGTGCGCCTACGTCGTCGTTGTCTCGGCTGTGACGTGATGCAAGTCATGGACGAACTGACGGACGAAGCTTCGCCGTCTAATATGATGTTCATTCGAGATTCTAGAACCGGTTTTACGTCACTACATTCGAAAACTCCGGGCTTTAAATGGCATGGATCGAGTGTTTTCTAGCTGCTGCTCTAGCTCCGTTGCCAAAAATAAATTCCTCAATGAGGATCATTATTTTAAACTTAGAGAAAGTGCGAGAGTTGAATCTCCAGATTTGCCAGTTTTCAATTATCTGCTCTATGGCTCTACTTCTCATTGACCACCCGCCGCGCCTGAATTAAAAAGGGCTTTCACACCCGCCCATCACAAATTCTATGCTCATGGCCCGCGCAATTGCAATTCCTTTGTTATGAATGGCCTTAGCAAAGGAATTGCCTTTTCTGGCAAAAATTTACCGTGTGTTCATTTTAATTTTTTGTTTCAGATGGAAAGCTGTGCGGTGCAGAATGCGATCGAATCCTCGAGGAGCTCGAAGATATCGACGACGATGCGGAACATTTCGGTGTCCAGCTGGTCAAGTCCCTGGACCGACGCTATGCGAAACAGCAGCTCGGCGTCACCAAGTTTCCAGCTCTCGTAATCTACCCGCAATACTTTGTTCAATTGTGCAAGTTACGGTACCGATACGTTAATATTATTTAATGCATTTTCAGGTCTACTTCAGGAACAAGCAACCGACCCTATTCCAAGGTGAATACTCGTTTTATTCTGTGTTTTTGTTTCTAATTATTTATTTAAGCTATGGCCGTTTTATTATTTTGTATAATTTATTGTGTTTTTATTTTTTTGCAAGGTGACCTGATGGACGAGCAAAAGGTTCTGGAATGGCTTACCAGTTCCTCAGCGCTTGAGAATCCCGACGAAATCGAGGAAGTCAATTCCAAATTGCTGGAGAAAATCGTCGAGGACACAGAATTCGTTGCAGCTCTTTTCTGTGAGTTTTCTATGAACGTCATCTGGGTCCCCATTTATTTTCGTTGCGGGCTTGCAGCACAAGTGCTGCATAAATTACGCGGCCGATCTGGCTTTCTTCTTTTTCCTACCAGACACACAGCCTAGAATAGCACGTCAACCCCTCCCCTTGCCATCCCTTATCTTGGTTCCTATATTCCATTCTGAAAAACATTTAAAATTGGCTTCGACGCAATGACATTATTTGTTGAGCACGTTTGTCCACTGACGTTGAGCTGTCTCTGGGCAGTGCACGACGGCGTCAGTCGCGCAGCGTAGATATTATATTTCAACTACTCACTATGGTGAAAGCTGAAAGCTTTTTTATCTTTAAACTGGCATTATGCCAAAATGACCATTTAGCCTACCTTTTGTGGTTTGCCGCGCCACCCTGCAAATGTGCATATGTATAATAAATATAAGATACCACTAGAGAACGTCAACCAAATACTAATTGAGCTTCAAAGAATTTAAAGGAATAAATTGCGTATCTAAAATGACATCACTAGTGTATTTAAATTTATTTAACCTATAATAACTAATGCATAAATAAACTAAATAATAAGTGATCATTTACTGAGTAATTACATGTAGTTCGGACACCTTCAATTTATTGCAGACGAGAACCACTGCAAGAAGTGCGACAAGGTGCTCAAGGAATTGGAGAACATCGACGACGAAGCGGACAATTTGAACATAGCTTTCGTCAAAATTCGCGACGAGGCTCTGATCCGCGAATATGGCTTCGCAGACCGACTTCCGGCGTTGGTTTACTACCGACGCAAGATTCCTTTGGTCTACGACGGCGACCTCACTCTGGAAGACGATGTGCTAGAATGGCTCGTCACTCAACGCAACCTAGGCGAGGACGACGAACGCATCGAAGACGTCACGGCCAGATCCTTGGCCAAACTCGTCCAGTCCATTCCCAACCTGGCCGTCCTCTTCTGTGAGTCGCGATCTAGGCTTTCACGAAACAATTTAGTTTAATTTTGTATTTTAAATAACTGGTCTTGGTTTCTGATCGTTTCATGTACCGTACGATATGAAAGACGACAACGATGACGAGGATAGTCAGCTTGTCCTCAAGGAACTGGAGAACATCGACGACGACACTGACAAGAAAGGAATCAATTTCGTCAAGATTGATGACGAGAAAGTGGCCAAAGAGTACGGCATTGATTCTATCCCATCGCTGGTCTACTTCGAGAATGGAGTTCCCAACATCTATGATGGTTAGTGGCTGTTTTCTCCCCTTATCCTAGAATATCAAATAAATCAAATACTTTATTAAGGCACCGAGTAGTTCACTAAATAGTAATAACACTGTGGAACAAATTTCAGGCCATGAAAGAGTCGCTTGACCAGAAAAGTATATTCTTATAGATTTGGGTATGCTGATCACAAAAATGACCTTGAACAAATGTTATCACTACCCCGGTACCATACATTTTTTTAAATTGAAATTTAACATTTCCTGTTTTTAGACTTTTACCATAGGATCACTATAAAATGTACTGTTCTGGTTAAGCGACTCCTTCATGGCCTGAAATTTGTTCCACAGTGTAATCAAATATATTAATAAAGGCGACCTAATCAATGAGGATGCGGTCCTCGCCTGGCTTCTGCATCAGTTGACGGCCGACGAAATCGAAGACGTCTCTGATGAAATGCTCGACAAATTGATCGCCAGCTCCAAGAATTTGGCTGTCCTGTTCTGTAAGAAAAAAGCTTGAGAATTAATTTTATTTATTTATTTTTACTTATTCATATTTTTTCATAAGAAGTTGAATTGTAACAATTTGGAAGTTTCAACTTTTAAACAAATTGATAGATGACAAGGACGATAAGAAGAGTCAACACGTGCTCGCTGAACTGGAGAAAGTGGACGACGATTGCGACGCCAATGGCATTCCCTTCGTGAGAATAGACAACGACGCTGAAGCGGCTGAGTACGGCATTGACGAACTGCCTGCGCTCGTCTACTTTGAGAACCAGATTCCAAGCATCTATGATGGTCTTTAGAATTCATCTAATTTTATTCTGATCATCTACAGACTCAAGTGCCTTTTAATTCAACTGCTGTTCTCAATTCACTAAATTATGTTAATTTATAAAATAAATGCACTCTTAGGTGATTTGGCTGACGAAGACACGGTTTTAAAATGGCTTATTCAGCAGACTGTCAGCGATGAGATTGAGGACGTGACGGACAAAATGCTCGAACAGTTAATCGACAGAGTGAAGCACATCGCCGTTCTCTTCTGTGAGCATTAATTAACCATTACAGTATAAGTAGGTGTTATAGGTTTTATTTTTTTAAAATTGTTTGCACTTTGCAGACAAACGGAAGGACAAGGCGAGCCAGAAAGTTCTAGTCGAGCTTGAGTCCATCGACGACGATTGCGATAGACACGGCATTCACTTTGTGAAGATCGACGATGTAGGAATGGCCAAAGAGTACGGCATTGATACTTTGCCATCGCTCGTTTACTTCGAGAACGAGCTACCCAATATTTACGATGGTGAATATTGATTCTGGCTTAAAATTTATTGGCTTCGAATTTCCTCCATCTGTTAATTAATTAATTGCATAAAAAACCAAGGTGATTTAAGCATTGAGGAAGAGGTCCTCGCTTGGTTGATTCGCCAAGTGGAATCCGATGAGATTGAGGAGGTAAACGACGACATACTCGATAAGCTAATCGAGACTTCCAAGCACCTCGCCGTCCTTTTCTGTACGTGAGTTGAATACATTAAAGCTACATGTAGATGGGTTAGCTTTGTTAAAAAATAATTTTGTTCAAATGCAGACGACAAGGGTGATAAAGTGAGTGAGCGTGTGCTCAAAGAACTGGAGACAATCGACGACGATTGCGATCAGCTTGATATTCAATTTGTGAAGATTGACGACGAGGCGCTCGTCAAGAGCAACGGCATTGATTCGGTGCCTACCCTCGTCTACTATGAAGACGGCATACCCAGTCTCTATGTTGGTGAGAACCTAAAAACATTCATTGGTTGATACCCGCTATGTGTCGATTTTCATTTGTTCGCTCGTTGTAGGTGACCTGACGCGTGAAGAGGACGTCTTAGAGTGGCTGGTCCACCAGAAGAACGAAGCAACCATCGAAAGAGTCACCGACGAAATGCTGGATGATATGGTCACGGCCAACGAATATGTCGGCGTACTTTTCAGTGAGCTTTCAAAATTATGTTTCTTCTATTGCTTTAAAATCGATTCTTATTGGTCTTATGAAAGTCTATTGCATGCTTGTCATTTTTTAATGATCGCTTTTAGATTTTATTATTGCAAAGTTAAACGATTTTCATTTCAGCTGGAGCGAATTGTCTTCAATGCGAAACGGTGCTTCGCGAGCTGGAGTCGATCGACGATGACATGGACGAGCACGGAATCCACCTGGTAATGACCGAGGATACGGGATTTGCTCGCAAGAACGCCATCCGCAGTTTTCCTACGCTGGCTCTCTTCCGCAACGGTCTGCCGCTCGTTTACAACGGTGATCTCACCGACGAGGACACCGTGCTCGCCTGGCTCACCGACGACGACTCGCTCGCCATCGCCGATCGCATCGAGGAGGTCAACAAAAAACTGCTCAACAAGAGGCTGGACGCCTCGCAGCACGTTGCTGTCTTCTTCTGTGAGCTTTCCAAGATTTCCTATTTTTATTTCTAGATAAACTACTCGTTTGATCTTTTCTTTCCTACATTTCCTACTTTAGACGAAGAAGGCTGCAGAGAGAGCATTCGGATATTAAACGAGCTGGAAAACGTGGACGACGAGGCAAGCGAAGCTGGAATAGAATTCCTGAAGATATCGGACCCTGGAATCGCCAAGGAATACAGCTTGGTGTCGCTGCCAGTGCTCGTCTACTTCAGACACAAGTTTCCACAAATCTACGAGGGTGAAAATTTAAATAAATTGCAAATTTATATCAGTTGTAAAATCTGCATTTGTTTTTAATTGTAAATTATATTTGCTGCGAATGCAGGCAGCCTAGAGGATGAGGAGAAGGTCCTTGAGTGGCTCGTCTCGCACAAGCAAAGCACCGAGACTGACGTCATTGAGCTCGTCGACCGAAAGATGCTCGAATTGCTCCTGGACGAAGCAGAGAATCTCGCCGTCTTCTTCTGTGAGATTGCATTTTACATGGACAATTGTACATGTATGCATTTGAATTTTAATCGCAATTTGTTCGCCTCTTGGGTAGTCGAAGGCGAGTGCGATGGTACATGCGAGCAGATTCTTCAAGAGCTTGAGCAGATCGACGACGACACGGATCGGCATGGAATCCATTTTGTGCGCACCAACGACTTGGCTCTCGCTCGCAAGCTCGGAGTTACGTCTTTTCCATCGCTTGTCTACTTCGAGGAACGTTCGCCCAGCATCTACCAAGGTGACAATTCCTAAAAGAACGCTTACAATATGAGTTTGTGTCGAACTGACTGCAGATTAATATTGCGGTAGTGCGAGGTTCATGGCGATAATGAGATTAGGCTTAGTCATGATTATGTCTGGCGTCCCCCCTTCCCTAGCGTATGTGTTAAAACTGTGCGCGATTTAGGCAACCTGAGACTCGAAGAAGCAGTGCTTAAGTGGCTTCTCAAAAAGAAGGAATCCCGTCGAGTCGGAAGGCCGTCAGCTTCTAGAAATGCTGACACTTCAGTTCCAGCTGCAGCCGCTAAAGGACGTAAAGTGGCCAAGGAGCTTCCGGTGCTGCTTAAAAAGGACGGCGCTAAGATCAAGGATCATTCTAAGACCAAGCAGGCTGCCAAGAAAGGTTGCCATTTCAACTTATACCCGTATTTGTATAAGTTTTTTTTGTTACTCTCTCTTCTGCTGATTTCTGCAATGATGATGATGAAAAACGTGGTTCCATATGTGTGCACAGCCACACTTTAATTTGCTATTTAATTTTACTAACTATTTCTCACAAAGTGTCCGTCGATCATGCTTTATTGGCTGTTTATTTATTTTTCTATCTTATGCATTGTGGCTGCTTTCTCGATGTATCTACACGTACTTGCTTTATTATGAGTTCATGACTAATTTTTTTTTCTTATTTTATCTTGATTACTGTTTTGTTTTGAACTTCTTCAAGTGTTCTTTGTCGATTTTTTTTTATCTTTTGTTCGCTTATTTTGACTTAAGTGCATTTCTTTTAATTAAATTTCAATTAATTAGAATCTTAAGAATCTAAAAACATATTCTATCATTTTTTGAATATTTCAAAACAATAATCATAAAATGAGAAAGCTTTAAAATTTTTTTGGTTTTTGTTTCAACTTTCTACAGGTGATCTGACGACAGAGGAGGACGTCCTTAATTGGCTGGTTCACCAGAAAAATGAGGACACCATCGAGAACGTTAATCGCGACATACTCGATTTGATGATCAAAGAAGTCACCTATCTAGCAGTCTTGTTCTGTAGGTCTTACTCGTTTTGTACGCATCACTGTACATTGTATTTGTTGGTCTTGTAGTTGATCGAGTGTTTCGTGTTGTTGATTGAGTTTAGACAAGGAAGACACTGAGGAAACGGACATTGTCTTGGAACACCTGGAGAAAATAGGTCATAAATACATCAGTTTAAGTCAACGAATAAAATTAATAGCGATAAAACTAACAATTGTGCACTTTTTGTGGTTCACCATAGACGACGATTGCAGTGAGTTTGGCGTGGAGTTGGTTAAAATGAGCGACGCGCTCATGTCCAAGAAGTACGGCATCCGCAATCCTCCAGGAATTGTTTTGTTTCGTCAGGGGAAGCACGTCATCTTTAAGGGTGTGGTTTACAGTCTCAAGTTCTCTTAGTCTTTAATGCAGCTACTTGATCACGTCACGCTACAATTTGTACACAGCTGGCCCATGAAAATAATTCTAATCAAGAGGCGTTGTTTCTACATATTATTTTTTAATATTATCGTTTTTATTAGGAGACTTGGAGGACGAAGAGGAAGTGCTGGACTGGCTCACGGACCCAGACACATTGGAACTTCACGAGCACATAGAGAAAGTTAATCGTCGAATGTTTCAAAAGATTCGCCAACGTTCTGAACATCTTGTTGTGGTTTTCTGTGAGTAGGCCTACAGAAATGAAATCTTCAAGGAGAGTCTTGCACAGTTTTTAATATTTATTCTTACGTATTACGCGCAGACAGTGAGACTGTGTGCAAACAGTGTGATAAAGTGCTTCAAGAGTTGGAGAACATCGACGACGAAGCAGACTCTCTCGGTTTCGACTTCGTCAAAGTTGACGACCTGCAATTGGCCAAGGAGTTCGGTGTGTTCGCCTTGCCAGCTCTCCTTTACTTCGGACGACACTCAGAGCCGGTCATCTACGCAGGTTCATAAACTGTTCCAACTTCGAGTTTTGTATTTTGTTCTTTTTCAAATAAATTTGAAAATTCATTTTCTCGTTTGATATTCTAGGTGACTTGAAGAACGAAGAGCGCATCTTGGACTGGATGATTGCACAGAAGGACCCATCGGGAGATATCATCGAGGAAATGTCCGGCGATTCCTTGAGCGACAAGATCATCAATGCGGATCATGTCGCCGTTTTTTTCTGTAAGAATTCCTTCGTGTTTGGCAAGAATTCTTCAATTCAATTAACCCTAGTTTTACGTACTTTGTATTTATCTATAAAAATTAAGAATACATTTTCTTTTATGTAGACAGTAAAGCAGACTGCGACACGTGCATGATCATTCTGGATGAGTTGGAAAACATCGACGATGACACTGACAGACATGGAATTCAATTTGTCAAGACGCAGGACCTAGACATTGCGGCTCAATTTGGAGTACAGGACTTTCCTGTGCTCATATACTTCGAGAAGCAAGTGCCCAACGTCTACGAAGGTGCCTCTATTGTTATATCGGCATCAGCTATGCGATTCTCACGTCATCATATTCTTAATTTGCTGGATTTTCATTTATTTGGTCGCCCGCCAAGGGGATCTTCTGGCCGAAGAGGAAGTACTGCAGTGGCTGATCCACCAGCGCAACGAAGACACAATTGAGACCGTGAACAGGGAACTCTTGGAGCAACTAATAGAGGACGCACAATACTTGGCCGTCTTCTTCTGTTAGTCTTCGACATTTGTTTTGTCTTATTTTAAATTTTTTAAGTTTGAGGACATTTTTTTGCCATATGTGGTCATTTTCCTTTTGTAGGTCCACGTTCTGCTTATATATATATATATTTTAAAGTTAAATTTATTTTTTTTTCCAAACAGATAAGCCCAATTGCAGGTCGTGCGACGTAGTGCTCGTCGAGCTCGAGAATATCGATGATGACCTTGACGTTTTTGGAATTCACTTGGTCAAGATACAAGACGTCCAACTGGCAAAACGTTACGGACTCAGGACGTTCCCCGCACTCATCTACTTCCGAAATGGCAATCCTCTCATCTATGATGGTCAGTGTTGATCACTCTTATCCATAAATTCGTAAATAATTTCTTTTTGTATTCTTCCTTGATTAATGTATAATGGATGGACGCGTCAATTGTAGGCGACATAAAAAATGAAGATGCGGTGCTCGAATGGCTTGTCGATGATGACAACCGAGAGCTGCCCGACGAAATCGAGGCCATCAATTCGAAGATGCTCGGCAAACTGATGGACGAGTCACCATTTTTGGCCGTTTTTTTCTGTCAGTCGCATCCAAATTATATTTAGTTTTCGTCATTTAAGCTTACACATTCTTGATTTCTTTTATTCAATCATTCTGCCCTCAGATGATGACGATTGTGCAGAGTGCCCGGACATTTTAACCGAACTGGAGAAAATAGACGACGAAGCTGACCTGTAACGTTGACCATTAATTAACCACTGTGATTCAGTGGTTAGAGTGACAAGCTCTAAATCGATTCCTCCTCAGTGGCTGTGGGTTCGAATCCCGCGTTCACCACATGGATGTTTGCCTTTTGTCCTTCGTTTATATTTAACCGGTTAAAAGATACTCGTTGTGGCTGGTGCTACGGGCAATATGGCCCAGTATAATCAATAATAATAATAGTAATTTCAATTAATAATTAATTATGACATATCAATCCGTAGGTATGGCATCGATTTTGTCAAGATTAAGGACGCTGAGACTGCCAGAGAATTTGGCGTCCTCAACGTGCCCGTCCTGGTTTACTTTCGCAAGAGAGAGCCCGTCGTCTACGACGGTTTGTCCATCTTAATTGACATCAGAGCTAGTGCAGATGTAACTTATGTCTTCAACTGTATTAATTAATTAGCTACAATTAAGCGATTCGTGGATCGTAGGTTCGAGTGTTACCTGTTGGCCCCGAAAACCTAGCATTACCGAGTGTGCAATTATCTTCTTTTGCGTATTATTTTCAGGGGATCTTCTCGACGAGGAGAAGGTTCTAGGCTGGTTGACCAATCAGGACGTTTTTGAGATCAAGGACGAAATAGAAGAGGTCAATCGCAAACTTTTGGACAAACTGCTCGATGAGAACGACTTTGTTGCCGTCTACTTCCGTGAGAATATCTTACTCAGTCTGACTGATTAATTCAAGAAACGATGGACTATTAACGTGCTTGGCTCACTTGAGCCAGACTGTAGAATTATTTGTGTTCGCGCGAGTCACCTCTTGAGAAGATTAAATTTAACTTTCACCTCTCTGCTGTTTCTCAGACGACGACGATTGTCCAAAATGCGACGAAGTCCTCGAGCAACTCGAGTCTATCGATGACGAAGCTGACGATTTGGACATAACGTTCGTCAAGATCAAGGACTCGCGTTACGCTCGAAAGTATGGCATCAATCACTTGCCCGCGCTGGTCTACTTTCGTCGCAAGTTTCCTTCCATCTACAGGGGTCAGCTATATCATGTTATGATCATCTTTGACCAATGACCATCTTTAACAATTACGGTACTTATTTAACAAAGTGATTTGGTAATAAATTAATTTTTATGCCACTACACGTAGGAGACTTGATGGCCGAGAACGAGGTGCTCGACTGGTTGCAGAAGAACCGTTATCGATCGCCCGAGCTCAACCTGTTCATGTACGCCCTGGCGGCCATCACGAGTGCCTTCGTCGGCTACACTCTCTTCCTCATGTTCTGCTTCAAGTCGAAGGAGAAGATGCTCTGATGAGACAGACTCTTATCACTGAAGTGTCAGTCGTTGATTGCAAGCTGCTTCCATTGCAACGATGTGGCGCGACGACGGATGTATCAACACGATGGAGAATCATAACTGAACATTGTTGTCTAGGCCAGTCACAGACGTGCCATATTTGCCACGATTGTGTGGCAGTTATGCAGTCGGGCCAATTCGTCCCTGTCCAAATTAACCTTCGGCACATCTCGTCACCATCTTATCTTCTGCGAATTAAGTCGTGCATCTTAAGTTTGAAAATCGTTTTATGTATCAATGATGTGGCATTGTGGCTACGTCATCTTAATCACATATAAGTTATTTTTTTAGATTTTTTGAGATAGTTTTAAAGATTTGTTGTCCATGAAATGTGTAAGCACAATCATGCATCCCTCTAAAGTCTAGTCTCTTTCCATACAATTTAATTGGTTGCTCAACGCTAACATTTGGTTTTTTTTCTCTTTTAAACTAACACAGACCTTGTAGCAGAGCTGGATTCTGCAATTATGTTTTCAAGGGTATCTCTCATGAAGGTGACGTTTTGTTTTATTTTTTCTCATTTGGCAATGTGTGCTGGAAGAAATTGTCATTGGACATGCCACGGCACTCAACCCGTAGCATAGGGCGTTATAACTAATTTCTATGACCTGAAAAGTGAGGATGTACGCGAGGACCTTGAATCACCTATTTTTCCTGCCAAAGTCGTGCTGTGGCCGTGGGGTATCAATTAAATTTTACAAATTGATTTATGTTCATATTTCAATTGACATTTGTTCATTAATTCGAGTTTTTGCTTAGTTTAGTTTGATAATAATATCGACTCCGTCTTTGTATTATTTACGTCATTGTCCATAAAAATTATAAAACTAAGTTTCAATAATTTGTAATCAATTTAAAATGTTTAATTTGAGCGGATCAACATGCTAATTACATAGACTTCTAAATCCCGAAAATCATTTAATTACAGGATTTGTTTTAACTTTATTTATATAAAGTTTTTGTTTCAACTTTCGCTTTTGAAAATCATAATTTTATTTGTACCTTTGGATTTACCGCGCTTAATGCATCGATAAAACAGCGAGCATCGATCGCCTCCATCATCGATGTTCCCACCTAATCATCGATGTGTCGGTCTATTTTTGGGCGTTCGCTTCGTTGTTGTTCGCTTCTTTTTTTTCTCTTATTATTTCGTTGAAATTGAGTCATTTTGACGAATTTTGAGTGTGAAAATTCTCTAGAATTCGATAAGGATTGCGTCGACGAGATTTCGCCGATAAGTCAGCGGTGGTTTGTGCACTTGTGTGATTCTTCTCGTACTGTGTAATTTAACTCCATGCTCCGTCGCCATATTTCGGGCTAAAGCAGGTTTGAAACTTTGAATTCAGATTTTGAAATTTCAAAAAAGATTCGCTCGAGGGCGCGGTGCTGAGTGACTCTTCTTTACTCCTTAAGTGAGGCCTTGAGCAAAGAAGGACTTGGAAAGTGAACTTGGAAAAGAGAAGAAAAGTAGAAAACCTTGGTAAAATGTCAACCGAGACCAACAACGACGTCCCGGAAATCGAATTGATAATCAAGGTGAGTTTCTAGAAAGTCATTTCTTTTGGTTTTTCTGCGGAATCACTTTACACATCATTTACCTTTCCTCAACTTACAACACACTTACGACGACCACCCACCCATGGGTCGGTCTTCAACTTTGTGGACGCGACGATGCATCCATGCAAGAGCAGGTGGGCGGCTTATTTATAGACTGAGAATTTGATTAGGCCTATGTCGCCTATGTCGTTCTAAGGAAATAGGCCCATCAGAGATCTAGACCTAAACTTTGTCTTGGCATTGTGGCGGAGTCGTGATCCCCAAATCCATACATCTATATAAATCCATAATGGTACGCTCCCGGTAAAAGCTGGTAATGTGCATATTATAGCTTGCATTGAAGCCTACCTAACATTTGTATATCTTTGCTTTTACTGTGAACATGTCAGATCAATTCACATAAAACCAGCCATGCTAAGATAGGCCAACCGTACGCTTTGGCGCATCTTCGCTAAACAAGTGCATGATTTAGCTTTTATTGGTACAGATAAATGTCTGTGTACAAGCTTACGTGTATGTAGGCCTAGTCTCTGCATATTTTCTTACCACCAGAATGTGGGTTGAAAATTCAATTTTGAACCTACAATCGGACATCAATCCGTCAAAGAACCAGAATTTATGCAATTGGTCACAAAAGCATATTATGGTTTATGCCTAGGCATAATTAAAATCAGCCGAAAGCTATTAAAAAGATTATTATATATTTCTTTAACGTTCATAATCAGTTTATTAAGCAGGGCCAATCTTGTTTTATTCGATTAGCTGTAGGCCTAGTCTAATTTCATGTTAGAGGGACGTCCCTGATGAGAATTTGTCCAACTTAAAGTGGAGCCGACCATGCATGGATGCGTGGGCTAGCCAAGTTGATCCTACTCGTAATAGAACTCTAAAGTAAACGTGAACGCAGAAGTCAACGACGTTATCGTGTATCCAATGGAAACGACCAACACCTGTGTCTGATTGTCTCGCCCGTTTTTATTACGAGTGCGCACCTCTATTTGGAAATCATTCAAATCATTCACCCGGAAGTGGTGGTTTTGATCTTGGCTTTTCAAACCTGGCAACAAAATAATTTCCCTAGGCATAGGTTTTAATGTTTTTTTCTTGTTAGTATGTTCCAATTCAGCTAAGCCTCGGACTCTCAGCTCAGCTGCAAACATCTGGCTTGGCTTCTGGATCGAGCGTTCTGTTAGGCCTACTACTAATGCCAACAGCAAATGTTCCGTATGTTCAAAAGTCGATCAGACATCCGACGAAAGTGGCCTAATTTTCCAGGCTGTCAGATGGTAGCGTGTTTAACTGCCCCGGTCGTCAGCCCCCATTTTGATTCAGGCCTATTTTCCTGCTGCTCCTTCCATCCCGTCCATGCGCATGGACCATGGAGTCATGGTCCACATGTGCAAATTGAGCTTGTATGGCCATCACTTCTCATGTTGTGCATTTACAGAAATTTATTCCCGCAATGACCCGCATGCAGGATCTTTTTCAAGTTCTTGGTTAACCTCAAAGATATGATGATGATCACCGCATGCAGCTCTCTCACGAACAACCAAAAGTAGCCTAAGCTTAGGTGAGCGAGCAAACCACCCATATTAGCGAGAAATCATTGGAACTTATTTCCACTTGAAGGCCGCCGACATTAGCATCTTTACTTGTACTTCGCTAGGCCTAGTTTGTGGCTGGCACGGTTTGGAAATTCAGATTGGGCCTACATAAAGGGTACATTAATTCAGAATTCTTACGAATGCCTGCAATGGCATAGGCCTACTTTTTGATGATGAAACTGCACTTTTTTCGTCCATGATGTCATAAGATTGCTGAACGTCTCGAAGTCAGTTGAGTGGGCCGAGTAGCGGAGTTGGCCTAGGCCTATATCAGATTGTCAGGAGACTTGCGGGGGTTTATGTGTTTGTTCTGTTTGACTAAAGACTAGCCTAGTAGAACGTCCTCTTCCGTTGAAACATACATAACTAGACCAATTTTAGTTCAGTGGGCCAACAGGTAGAATTGTATTCACAATTAATCGTGTTCAACTCCTGAAGTTTACCATGTCTTCCTCGGTCATACCTTAGGCCGTGTGCAAATTAAGAGCAACATACCCGCAACCAGCAACAAATTTATCACACAACGTCATAACTCTCATGTTAAAACTGTGACGTTTCATAATAAATTTGTTGCATGTTGCGTGTATGTTGGTTTAACAATTGGTACTACATGTATGACGATAGAGGCCGTAGTGTGAAGTCGTGACCCTGATTTAAACTGACTTGGTCTAGGCGTAAACTGTGTTGATTTTAGCAGAAAATCTCAGAAGAAATTCGATGACGTCAATTCACGTCATGCTGCAGGCCTAGCCCAGTCATCTAGTTTCACGACGTGACTTCAACTACAATTCGAGTCGATTTTGTTTTGATGATGCATCCGGGAATTGCATTTAGTTGCATGGGTGTTATGCAATTTTTAATTTATATTTTCTAATAGTCTAAACACGTAGGCTGGTTGGACGCGCAGCAGGCCTACTTGGTCACTTTTGATTGAGCGTGCTTAAAAGCTGGAGTCTTTATGGTCGTCTTGGTTTGAAGGACGTTTGGCCGGTTCTTCTTCGTCCGTCCACGCACGACCGAGCTCGTGTCCGCCTGGCTGCTTTCCTCCTCTTGTTCCCCTCTCTTTATGGGCCTACTACGGTATATGAAAAGTTGCTCACCTGCCTGCCTGCTCGCTAATTAATCGACTCATTAAATAAAATGCCACTTTTAGAGGTCGCAAGAGAAAACCTTTTAAATTATTTTAGGCCTAGAAATATCAAATATACAATTTTATGTAGCTGGCCTATGCCTCAAGCTGTTTGTAGGCTGTTTGCGACACTGCGGCTACTTTGAACTATAGTTCGATTTACGCCTATTTATTATACATTTATCAGCATTCATATATCTTTAGTTACTCAATAATGTCACGTTACGTGGTCTACTTTGTAGGTCACAGGCTTAAAATTAGTTTACTTGCACGTATAGGCCGCCTAGGCTATGCCAGCAAGAAAACTTTGCCACTTTTGCAACAAACATTCCTAAATGAGTGTTATCACTGGGTGGGTGAGACAGAGAAAGAGATTACCGAGAGATTATGAAATTTTTTTTATTCCTTCTTATCCAATAATAGGCCTGAGCTTACGAAATTAAAGATTGAAACGTTGAAAGTTTGTGAAGGCAATCATTGAGAAAATCAGGCTAAATTTGGAAGAAGGAAAAAAACTTGATAAATCACATGCGAGTCAGTTTTGGACTTATCAAACAGGCGAAATGCGCAATAATTACGGCCATGCAGCTTGCTAGACTGGATTTTACAGAGTAGGACAGCCGTCAACAGGACTACATGTATTCAAGTTTGAAACATTAGGGCTACCGGTAACGCAACGGATTTCATTCATTCATTTTTTCTAGGCCTATTGCAATTTGAAAATCTTTTCAATTTCATAACTAGGCCTAAGCTTATAAGTAGGCTGCGGCACAAATATGTATTTAGTAGCCTAAATAATGTTCTGTAGAACATACACATGCGTAGAGGAACTAATTTTTAAAAACTTAGTTTGACCCAGGATTCTCGAGGCCCGCGCCCTCATAGGACGGCGCCAAGAACACTTACGGTAGGCTATGCGAAATCAGATGAAATGTATAGCATCGCCAAGTCGCCATATTTAGCACGTGCGGCCGTGCCCATTTTAAAATAGAATTTTATTTCAATTTGAAATTTGAATTTATTTAAGGAAACGTGCGGCGCCTGTCACGTGATGGGCACATAATTCAAAATCTTTCTACAAAAATGGCGTTGAAAAGGCAGAATTCAACAATGAGTTCCATCTAGTGTTGGCGTGGCGCAGTGGTTACAGCGATCGCCCCCACCGTCCCTCCCAATCCAACGTTTTCAGGATCGAACCCCTTGCGGGCCATCTATTAAAGTTGGTGGGGCTTAAGGAAGTCTCGTGG
>JAQIYI010000496.1:0-18492 GCA_034700265.1 Polyzonium germanicum | reverse complement strand
ATGTTCACAAGTTTATTCTGAGCAAATTTGGCTTGTAGCTTAAGTTATTTTTGTCCAGCTAGATGTATACAGTAGGCCTAGACCCTAATTAGTTTAGTTTCAAACCTTACAGCATGACACTTGAGTCCATCCTTATCGAATTATAATTACAATTATTTCATAAGAATAATCAAGAGATGTCACACCATATTCGTTGGACTGAGGACGCGCCACTCGAACGTTGCCACGAATTCGTCGAAGAACCGTCTGGCGGCGATGACGTCGGTGAGGTCTGTTCGTAGCGGCCGAAGGAGTTTTCTTCCACAGGTAATAGAACTCTACCAGATCGCCCTACGCCAATCACAATTTTTTTTAGAAATTAATAAACACAAGTGACAAGCAAATCGAATACAAATAAGATTCAATATAAAAGAAGGTTCAGGTTGACTCATAATTAGTGCTAATTCTAGTCAAAAGGGCATACGGTTATTAAATTCAAACTAACTGTTTCCTTTTGCGGCAAAAGGTCCCTGCGGATCCGGAAGAAATTCTTCCCATACTGACGAAGACCCTTGACGAATCGTTTCTAAAATGAATTTAATCAAATCAATGAACAAACTCATCAACGCTTTGAAAAGCTAAATAAAAAATAATCCATTTAACTCAAACAAACGCCATTTTAACTGTTTGAAAGTTCTAAACAATTTCAGAAGTCAGAAAAGCCTACTTGTTCATCCTCAGCCCATTTCTTTTCAATCCTGCGTGGCACAGGATTTTTGACGAGCGCCTGGAGAGCCCGGCCGGTGTCATAACCACTACTGTGCAACTAACAAATAAAACGCGATTTCGCGTTAGAATTATGAATGTCAATTCACCTTTACGAAAGTAGAAAACTAGAAAATAGATAAAACGTAGATCTCACGATGTCCATAGCGTTGATGGTGGTGTCGTCGCGGCAGGCGGCCAGGCAGCCATCGTCCGCCGAGCCGCCATCGCACATTCCGGCGAACGCTGCCATGCTCCTTTAAAACGCAAAGTCGTAAAACAATGAACAAAGTTGACAAATAAATCTACGGGTTGGGCAGAAGTTGGCGAAATTACCTGGCGGCACGCAGATACATCATCAGGTCACAGTCGGGCACACCAGGCATCCAGAGGGTGTCCTCGCACCCCTCACACGACTCCGGCATATCATCTGGTGGGACATTTGGCTTGCACTCAGGCAGTCGCGCCTGCCACCGCGTGATCAAGATATAATAAAATTAATAATATACAATTACAACAAATTACAATTTCTATCATACGTTCTGTCACAAGCTTTTATGTAGTAATCACTACTGTAATGAATGTCTCACGACTCGTTTGTATATGGCTATTAGCCAAGATTGTTTTGAGCGACGACAGTCTCGAGATACCTTTCAAGCTTCAAGATTTTCTCGAGACGACATAGACTTATCTAGAATAGTGAACAAATATACGTTCTACAGCTTGTCTTGGGATTTTATCGAGATGAGAGAACGTAATAACTAGGCCTACTAATAAATGATTTTCTACAACTTGTCTTCAAATGTGTTGGGATTTTGTCGAGTTGAGCTAGCATTCTTAAGTGTTTAGTGATTCCAAACTGAGTCTAGGACCACCTGGATCTGATCAACGTTTGGATGGAACTTGCCTGGTGACTTGGTCCCACTCGGATTTCACCCTGCGTGGTGGTGGCCAGGCTTTGACGACCTGAAGGATGTTGTTGTCAAGTTGGGACGCTTGCGGCGGCGACGACGACGACGAGGACGACGTCCAGTGTCGCAAACGACTCGACGAAGACGGAAACTTGACGATCGTGCTTGCTGCCCAATAAGAAAGCAATAAGCGGAAAGCCACACGTTACATTGCACAGACAGTTTTCAGTACATTCACAATTGTTCATGTAAGCCTAGTCGTATAGCCAGTAGGCCTATAGACGATTGTTTAGCTGACGAATCTAGCCGCCATTAGATGTTAGTAGGCTGGAGTAAAAACCATTAGGTGTCATCTCGAGGGGTGATCGCATAAGGAGCCCCTGTTAATTCAAACAGGCCTACAGGAAGTGGTCCTAAATCTCATGTTGTCTATGGGACCAACCGGAAGTGACCCAAACGCAGATGTCAAACCTATGGGCTTAAAAGGCTTAAAGGGCCTTTTTGTTTGTTGGTGAATTTAACGCGCTATCTGATTTCAAAGTTTTACAAATAATTGTTACTTGGATAGGTCACAAGCATTCGAGTGCGGCTGGAATTTAGAGCTGTCTCGACTTGAAAAATCCCAAGATGGAAAAATGACGTAGGCCTATACAGCCCTATAGCCTGTATTGGGATTTTTTTTCAAGTCGAGACAGCTCTAAAAGTCATTGGAGATTCCAGCCTCAGCTTTGTCAACTAGGCGAAAGTACAAGCGAGAGAAGCTAACACGTGCGGCCGTGCTCATTCTAAAATAGAACGTTTATTTCAATTTGAAATTTGAATTTATTTGAGGAAATTACGTGCGGCGCCTGTCACGTGATGGGCACATAATTAAAAATCGCGTTGAAAAGGCAGAATTCAACCCCGAGTTGTATCTAGTGTTGGCGTGGCGCAGTGGTTACGGCCATCGCCCCCACTGCCTAAAGCATTTCTAAATAGCATAAAACGCTTTTCAGCAACAAAAAAGCATAATTTGGGTAAGCTGGCTTCACATAGGCGATTTGTGCTGCCGAATTTCCGTTAAATTCGCAAGCGAACTCATCACGTGACCACTAAACATGTGAGAAAAGTAGTCACGCGATGAGTTCGCCGGCGAACTTCATAGAAGCTCGTTCATGTGAGACATACAGTAGCTTGCCCTCATTTGTAGGCAACACGTTCGGGGTTTGATGAAGATTAATTAGTTTTGATATGAGGGCTAACCTCCGGCCGGAAGTGACGCAGTCGCCGTCTGAGGAGGCTGCTGTGCCGGCAGCGGATGGTGGTAGAGTCTGGAGTCGAAGCAGCCGATGAGGGGCGAGTAGCGGGGCACGAGCGGCCACAGAGGCGGCAGGCCAACGCATCCGGTGGCCGCCGCGGACGTCGGTGTCGACGCGTTCGACACCGACACCGAGTGGCAAGCGGTGGTCGTCGCGGCGGCGTCCGTCGACGCGATTCCGTTCGCCTGATGAGGATGGCCCTTGTGGAAGAGCGGGTGGCACCAGAGACCGCTGCAGTAGGACAGGCCCAGCTGCCCGCTCGTGAACAGCGGCGGCAAGGACAGGTTGGGCGCCACTGAGGCCTGAGTGGGCGGCGGCGGCGGCGATCTGCTTTCCGGGGACGATGGCCGCGGTGCCGGCACCGGTTCTCTGCTGGCGCGGCTGTCCCTTCCCATGGCACTTCCATTGGAAACTGCAAACAGAGAAAGGGTCAAAAGGATTTTAGCACGTTTCTCCATTAGGGCTAGATTGTTTTTAAAGAAATCTTTGAAATAGACCTCATACAGGGTGAATCTTCAATCTGAAGTTTAAGTCTTTAGCAGTCCTGGCACTTTTTTGAACAGTTTTCATCCATTTACATTGCGATTTGTGTATATATTTGAATAGTTGATTGTCCGAGCGAGCGAGGACTTTCTACAGTGACTTTGACAATTTCTTTGAACGAGGTTTCATTGATTTTGACGGTTTCTTTGTTTTTCTCTTGGCCTTTCCGCGTGGTCGATGTGGTGGCCTTTGGTGACCCAATCAAGGCCTGAATTGCGCTACTAATTGATGAGTGCAGAGCGGAAAATAGCGTTATTTGGTTTGGTCTCTCTCAGACTATCGCCTTAAAGGCGTGAATCGCGTCGCTAATCTAATCTACTGATCATCGTGATCGTTGTGCTAATCGAATCTTTAGCTTGAAGAGCATCCCAGCTTTAGACGCCCATTTCGATCGCCGCTTCAAGCCCCTGGGCCTTAGACCGCATATCACAACCGTAAGTCGTTCGCAAAGTCACGTAGGTTCGGCGAGGTCCTGATTAATTCTAGTCTTAATGTGAGCCTGTTCACTGTCTGTAAAATCTCAGGATTGCGGAGAATCCTTCCAGGAAGGCAGGCACCACCTATTAGTTGCTACTCTGAGAGGCTTAAATCAGATAAATGGGAAATTTGTAAACCCTTGGCTGGAAAAGCAAGCCTAAGCGGATAGCCATTAGGCCTCTTTCCCTTCAATCTCTTCCGAGGTTCGTGGCCTGAACTTAGCCCAAGAATACCTCACAGCCAGCTTTATTGTTTGCAGTGTTTTTATTATTATTATTGCACCTCTGTACAGACGAATTTATTGTATTTATTTTCTGTAAAACTAAACTTGAGCCTAAGCAAAAAAATCTCTTCAAGATAAGCTCTTTTATTGGGCTAAGCTGCGGCGGCGGCGTCTTAAGAAATTTCGCTTTCATTTAAGGCTTCCAATCCGGGCGCTAATCTGATCCGAGCCAGGTGGCACAATGTGTGGCCGTGCCTTTGTACAAACAGTACTGAGCCGCACCCTCAGCCCTCTGCGATTTTCGCATTCAATTCAAGACGCGAAAAACGCAAATGCAAATAAGCGGACTGCAATGTAAACCAACTGTGTTGCATATGAGAGACACAGGTTGGAATCACCAATCACATTGTCTCGACTTGAAAAAAAATCCCAAGACAGGCTTGAGATAATGAGTCAACATTTTTCTATTCAAGAGAGAATGGAGAAATCCCAAGACAGGCGTCTTGGGATTTCTTCAAGTCCAGACAGCTCTAAAAGCCATTAGTGATACCAGACATAGTTTGATCAAGTTGCATTGCTATACATGTACACGTATATTGTTTTATAAAACTGAATTGTATAAAACTGGCCGCATACAACATGATGTAGCTATTTCTCGATATCCAATAGCTTAGGCAGGCAGGCAGGCAGAGGGCGCTTCCTGATCAAAACAATCAAACAAGAACATTTAATGATAAATAAATAGCTCTCTTTAACGTAGGCCTCAAAAACAAATCTTAATAAATAGTTGATAGTCTTAACCTTGCAATCTAATATTTTGCTACTTCTGGTCATTCATCGGATTGTTGATTGATTTCTGGCGTGGCGCAAATGGCCCCCCGTTATGGGCCTAACGAGCCTCCGTAGAGTGCGCGGACCGATAATAATCAATAATTTCATGGCTGGAGGCTAGGGGTCTCGGTCAGCCTGGTTCCCATCTCAGAGCCTAGGCCAGTGTTTACAATTTCATTTGGTGCGCTCTGAACGCAATCAACTCGAAATTTGGCGGCTTTATAGGCATCTGGACTTTGGTAGGCCTATGTCTTGACCGTTTTCACAAGAAGCTCTCGAACAGAAGGCTGTGAACAGTGCTTCTGTTGAAATTGCACAACGCCAATCTGCCCTTTCTGCGTTCACATTTCTCACCTGCGTTGTTGTTGGATCCTCGAGGCGATTGCTTGGGCGTGACGACGCGGAAGGCGCTGCTGCCAGTGCCGCCGTTACCACCGCCCTTGGACGGAGGCTCGAACGCGGCCGACGCCGTCGGGTGCATCCGTGACTCGAGGCAAGCGGCGCACTCGCACCGTGCCGCCGCCGCCGCCGCCGCCGACTGCAGGAAGCCGAAGCCGAAGTGCACGGAGGCCAGTCTATCACACTGTGGACACTGTTTGGTCGTTGTCCCCCACTCCGCGACCACTTGGAAGCAAGTTCTGTTGGCCAAGTCCGTCCGTCGAGTCAGCTGCGCTTCTGCGATCCAGCACTTTCACTCGGCTTTCACGATCGTCGTCGTCTTTGTCGTTGTTGCTTCATCAACAGGTAGACCGCGCGGCCTAACTTCTTATCTTCAGTCGGCCACCGTCTGTTTGTAGCAGCTTTCCACGAATCGGCTCCTGTCCACCATTTTCTGGGTCCTGGCTGATCCTGGGTGATGGTCTTTTGGCCAGGAGTTCATGTGTCCGCGAGCAGGAGGGAACTAGGCTGGTAGTGCGTTGCACCACTAATGATGTCCGAACAAGGAGTAGCACGAGCCACTCTCACGCGTTTATTTTCAAATTCCGCTGCTGGAAACGTATGCTGCAATTAGCGTGCACTTTTAGAAAGTAGTTCCGCTTTTGTGTCTCGTTGGTCCATTATTAGGATTTTTGGGTTTCTGATTTCTGCGATCAACAGGCCACCAGAAGCCAAACACCGAGTGACCTTCCATGGACCGCTGGACTTGACTTCCTCTGCGGTCGCATATCTGGATGTCCTTTGGAGGTTCTGTGCGCTCACACGTCTGGATGTCTTCTACCGGAAGTCCTTCGGAAATCTCAAATGTCCGTTGCCGGAAGTTCCTTTAGAGGAGCGGGAGGGGACCTGTTTGAGTTGTCGACTTTAGCACTTTAGCAGGGCGAGGAGAAGTGATTCGCGTCGACTGTTAGCTCGGCCGTCTTTGCGAGTCTGATGACCGAAGTGCGGTGCAGGAATTGACACGCAGAGGCGAGGGCGTGGCCACTCTGAGCGAAAGGGCCCAAAGCGCCCGTGAGAAGCAGAATCAAAGGGCTAGATGGAGGGTCTTGAGGCGGCGCGCGAGATCTCTCGCCGCTGATGATGGCCAAGCAGCATCTCCGTCTGGATCTCGATCTGGATCTGCGCTCGCAGATGAAACGCAGATCATGATCATCGCGTTAAGCGCAATCATGAGCGCCGCCACCGTCCATCTTTGCCGCTGCCTTTCACCCAAATCATTTTATTGAATCCTGGGTTGGGGGGTTGGATGGCGAGTGAGTCACGTGTCGTAGCTGACAGCCATGGCGGCCTCCATGTTGATTAGTAGGGGGTTGTATGACGGGGGGACACGAGTAAAATGTCGAGCCACCCCAGAGCTCTATGAAATCCAATCATTATAAGCAATGAGGTCGTGATCTCTTCCAGAAATAGCACTCGCATGCCGAGTCGCAGTCTTAACTTTAATAAGTGGCCAGCGACAATCGGCATTTGCAGTGGGCGGATGACGACACATGTCAGCCCCGCCCCTTCCTCAGCTCAAACTCGGGCTTAATTCCTTGAAATCGTTATTTAAGGCTCATCCCACCAGTTGGTGGCATTGTTCAATGCCAATTGAAGCAATTATTTCCTAACTGGGCTCTTATTAGTATAACAAATACTACTAGTGTGAGAGCGCGAGTAGCACGTGTTATATGCAGGTGCAGGATTTAGGCTGCAATCACTATAATGGCCTTTAGAGCTGCAGTCTCGACTTGAACAAATCCCAAGACATCGACTCTTTAGACTTAGCCATTTTCCCGTTATCTCTCAATGGAAAAATGTCGACGTATTCTCAACCTGTCTTGGGATTTTTCCAAGTCGAGACTGCTCTAAAGGTCATTAGTGATTTCAGGATTTGTAAATAGAATTTGAAAATGAAATCTTTTTTATATTATTTTCTTTTTTAATAACTAATAATAATTAGTGAAATCCCGGCTGAGTTGCGCGGCGTCATAAAACACAACGGTAAAAGGGGCACAGAAACAGGTGCAATTGAAGTCGGCTAGTAGTCCTTCGTCGTTCGCTCGGTTCGATCCATGAGCACGTCGGTGGCATCGTGGCTCACTGCTCTGCGTAGATTATGGAGGGATCGAGCAGACATTGGGAAGAAGGCATAAATTATGAACGATATGAGTCGGATCAATTGTTTGTGCTGCGATGCTCTCGCTGCTACGAAGCGCCATCTAGCGTCGCCACTCGCAGTCTGACCTTCCAAGATGTCTCGCCAAGACGTCTCCGTTGGCGCAACTTTTCGAAAGACGCTGCAACGTGCATTATAAATATGGAAGACACAACTAGAGCGCTGTATATAAAGAGTACGGTCAACCTTTGTTCTTGTCGGCATGCTTGTGATTGGCCAATTGCTGCTCACCTCACTTCATGGGCGCCATTTTTCTGCTTTGAGTTTTTTCTTAATAGGATTCCAGGCTGGTAAGTAGGGCTTGTAGAGCTACTTTATTTAGCCAAATTATTTGTAAAATATCCTAAAATTACTTTTAAAGTAATTAAGTAATTGACCAACTTCATTACTTTAATCAACAATTCAAACTGCTTTCATTGAAGTAAATGAGCAAGAATGGCGCCTAAATAACGCATAGCTGCTATGCACACACTCATCATGAGAGAGTGAAGCAGAAAAATGGCGCCCTAGAAAATGGCTTGACCGTACTCTCTAGACACAACGCCTTCTCCGATTCGCCACAATGTCGCTCACTTCCGGTTCCGCTTTCCAGCTTTCTAGTCCTGCCCTTGTTCGCGTGCATTCGCGCATTGTGACGAGTTTGTTCATTTCTTGCACGTGCTTCCACTATCTGCCAAGGGCGCACGTGTCATCAAATACCCTGGCTAATGCGGCACGTGCAAGGGGTAGCGCGTGCCGTTTTGTCCCCCTGAAACCTCCACTCTGTTGAATGAATTAGAATCGATCCGCTGAGCACGCGGTTAGGCTTATGTTCGTAGTAAACCACATTGGTGGGTGTGAGCCTGAATGCCGAGTGTTTGTTTATCGCTAGAACGGCGCCCCCGAGACAACATTGTAGGCCTACACAAGTGTAGGTGAGGGGACAAAATATCAAAAAAAAACAGTCGGCGTTTATTAGCGGAGAGTACCGGAAGTGGTGCAGTGGGGAGGCTGTGGCTCATTCGGGTGAACGCGTGCCGGCCTAATCCACTCTCATTACTAGCGAGTCACTCGTCGTGTAATTGCGATTTGCCAAACGTGCAAAATTGAATCTTGTTGTACATGGAGGCGCTGTTGCGATGTCGCGCCGTAGCACTGGCGATGCATGTAAACCGATAAAACGGCGTCAAATTCTAGCTGACTTACACAGCTGGTCCTGCTTTAGTAGAAATTCATTTTTTATTTTATTTATTCAGTAATTAATCGACATAGAATTGATTTTACACGAGAGATGACAAGTTCTGTTGAACAATTTTGATTTTCTTTCACAAAAAAATAATTGAATGTAAGATGAAAAGAGAAAATATATAGGCCCACAATACATGTATTTCAACCATTGTATAATCGTAACTTGAAAGTTTTTCAAGAGTTAATATAAATTGTAATGCGGAGTCACCCTGTAGAAGAGCTTGCTTTCAGTGATTGCCTGCTCGCAAGGGGCACGAAGCGAATTAGACCTATTCATCAGTGTGTTTGCCATCGTCGTCACCGTGGTTAATTCTTTAATTAATTACTCGTATATTAATTCAAATGATCCTCATCCGACTGGGCTTGCGCGTGTAACTGGCGACAGAGGGCGCAGCTGGCCAACAGTCTTCACTGCCAACTGCGCTGCTTACGCGCAGCAAAAGCTAAAACACGCACCCGCCAAACGTATATCTTCGCGCTGCGCGTTCACATACTGTATAAAAGTGTATTTCAATGCAAAGCTAAGAAACGCGCAGGTTTGCAAAGATAGAAAGTTGGTTATTTTGCTTTGCCGACACGTTTTTGCTCCAGCTTGTAGCTTTAGCATTTGACGTGCCTTTAGGCCTGTCTGCTGCATACGCTTATTGGATCCAGTATCTCCGTGTGCATCTCGAACCCGGTTTATTTGCTCATGAGGTGGAGTGAGTGACGTGCGCTTCACGTGTATTGCATTGTACAGTGCGGCCATCTTGCGACGCGAGCAGCTCATTGAGTGTTTTTTCAACGTGAGGCCTACTCCAGTCGAGTGAACGTACTGTGACGTTCATTTGTGGAGCCATGTTTGTTTTCTTTGGCGTCTGCTTGCACGCTCATTGCTCGCACTCGAAATCTTGCACTAGGCCTAATGACTTTAGATGTGCGCATGCGCATCGTCGGCCAATTTGTTTTCACCTGAAATACGCCATGCTTTCATCATCAATTCAATCATGTAATGTTTTTTGCATTTAGGCTATGCAGAAGGCCTTGCATCACTTTTTTCGTTTTTTCAATTTTTCCAATCAATACGAATGCATGAACACACACAGTAGGGCCTCCACTGCGACTGCATTCAGGCGCCATTAATGCCACTATTGATTCATTCATTTTATTTATTTAACTGTGCTCCATTGAACACACAAATCAGACCGACAACGAGAAAATTTATTTTATATTTAGTCTAGTTTTATTAGATTTTATTTTGTCCTTATTTGATTTATTTTATTTTATATTTGCTCTTTTCTAATTTAATTAGCTTATTTAATTTCTTATGTTCGTTATAAATCAATTAATCAATATGATATTTAAACTAAAAGAAAATCGATTTACAGGGTGATCAAGATTATTTATTGTCTCATCTCATTTTGTTAGAATTCAATAAGATATTTAAAACAGACAGGGTGATCAAAATGATGTTTTTGTAGAAGGCATTGCATCCGTCTCTTACTTTGTCGAAGTTACACAGCAGTTTACATTTAGGCCTATGTTTAGCTAGCGCAAGTGAGCGTAAGCAGGCAGGGCCAGCAGGCGCGTACGCTCGGTCTGATTTCGATTTGACGTTAATCACGATTAAGCCATCACGAACATTACTGTTACGATCGGCAGCGGCAGCAGCGGTGCGTATGTGGTTCAGTTTTTTCGGGGCAACACGTGTTCGGCATTAGTGCCGGTCCGTTAGGCGGCGTCGCCCCCGCCGTAAGGCGGCGGCGAGAGGCTCGTTGGGCCGTGCGGACATAAAAACGGGCCCCCAAATCACATTGATCGTCACGCACACTTCGCTCGATTAGATCGACGCGGGACGACCGAGCAAGGCTCTCCCATCCAAACAGGCCACCGAGGCAGGGAGGGTGGACTCCACTGTACCAGGCCTGGGCTCCAATTGAAATTGAAAAATAAGTTTTATGGACGCGGCAACGATGATGACGACGATGAATTTCACGATCATGTCTCGAGTGAAAAATTTAATGGAATTGAATGAAGTGCTCGAGCACCACCCGGGCCCGGCCCACACTTCATATGAGGCCTGCCAGTCCATTAAAAAGTTCACTCAATCCAGTTGACTGCTCCGGCTGTCTCTTCACTGGTTCAATCGAAAAATGCAATTTCAATATGGCGGACGCTTCTCGGCTCGCGATAGATTTTCTTTCGAGTTAGGCCAACTAATCGCGCGCAACTTTGTCAAAGTTAACTCACTTTACGCTGGCATCGCTACGGGTTTGCAATGAGAACTTGAACGCGACTTGAGACCGTCTCTCAGGCTGCAATCACTAATGAAGCTGTCTCGACTTAATAAAATCGCAAGACAGGCTCTGATGACTGTCATTCCTCCCGAATGGAAAAATGGCGACGTATTCTCAGCCTGACTTGGGATTTTTTAAGTCGAGGCAGCTCTAAAAATCATCAAAGTTAAAATATGCCATCTAAATGCCATTAATGCGTAAACGAGTTATCCGAAATATTTTTGTTTACAAAAAAAAAAGCAAAATTATCAACTGATAAGCAAGAAGAGATTTGCAATCGTTAATAATCTGTACAGACTGAGCACGCTTAACTACGCACCATGCCGCTTAGCGAGCAGAGTTGCCAGATCGCAGCGCCGTTATTACGTGACAAACTTCTTTTGACTACCAAAGCAACCTTCACATCTGTGAGGAATCCTCACAGAGGATCATCAGTGAATGCAAAGTTTCGTAAAACTTATGCGCAGAAAAATTGCTGTTTACGCATTCACAGGCGCCTTGAAAGCTTCTTCAACTAAGTTTGGCAAGTGATGGATGATCTCTCATCACGTACAATCGTAGGCCTACATGTATAGCAGTTTAAGCAAATAGGCCTACTCAGGCAATGGTCAAACATAATTTCTCTTCATTTTTTACGGCACACTCTTGCAAGACGATAAAAGGGAAATCTTTGGGGAAATCTCTATTTGAGCAGCAGTCGGCTTTTATGTCGAGAGAGAACAAAGGCGGGACCGAAGTAGGCAAGCGGTATGCAAATTTCGGCGCAATTTCTCTCCGTGCCTGTGTCGGTTTCTTTTTTATTTGTCCATTTTTTTCTTCATCTTATTTCGCAGTCGAAACAATTTCAAAAAATGCAAATTAAATGAAACGTAAAGGAGGGGGCGAGAAAGACCAAAAAAAGTGCGTTCAACATAATGGATGTGTAGGCCTAGATAGAGGTTAGGCCTAACGGGATGCCTTGAATGAGGCGATAAACATTCATGTTTTGAAGGGGGCCGAGTAGGGGGAAGGCCTGGCTTAACCGCAGAGAACACGAGAAATCCCCGTCGCCCTGCTGCTGCTTGGCCCCTTGTAAGCCGCCACTTGGCGTTGCACACGGTGACGTCACCAAGAGTTGCCAGATCAGTGTATTATGCTAAACGCGCTAGAAGTCATTCCAGCCTAAGGCAACTTAGGCTGGAATGACTTCTAGGGCTGGCTCGACTTGAGAAAATCCTAAGACATGCTTAGAGTACGACAGTCACGCGTCTACATTCAAAGAGAATGAAGAAATGGCGTCATCAGAGCCCGTCTTGGGATTTTTTTCAAGTCGAGACAGCTCTAAAAGTTAATAATTTTTGTTATTGCCTAGCTTTGGCTAGTTGTCGAAGCGAGAGAACACTGCGATGGCACGTGTTTCGTGTTTTTCTCTTGTATGACGTCATATGTAGTTTCATAATGGCGCATCTACGTTGCCAGCTACCCCGTGTCTGCGTCTGGCATAACCGTGTTGCCAGCTGCAAGAATTGAGTATATTTGATTGCACGTGATGCGGACGGACAAACGGACGTGCAATTCGAGTCTGCTAATAAGCATAATTATTGTACCTTTATGGGGCGTGGCCAGTGTCGCCATTGTGTCAAGGCACACAAAAGGAAGACACATAGGCCTGCCAGCAGAGTTGGGTTGAAAACGAAATGAAAGGAACACGCACGCCCCCTGGATTCACAATTGCCCTCATTGTTGGGGCTGGGGGTATGTGGTCGACTCGCCATTGTTCACCCTGGAGGCTCGCT
The DNA here is from genome assembly GCA_034700265.1 of Polyzonium germanicum. Classification (NCBI taxonomy): domain Eukaryota; kingdom Metazoa; phylum Arthropoda; class Diplopoda; order Polyzoniida; family Polyzoniidae; genus Polyzonium; species Polyzonium germanicum. Next base: position 5,591 of record JAQIYI010000496.1, on the reverse strand, counting down.
AGTTCACCCTATCGTGCACAGTGGCATGCGAGCTAATTAGGCCTAGGCCCGTATCGATTAAGGCCTAGGCCGACAGCGATAGCTTACCTTGGCCATTGACTTTTGGGATGTTCGGCTGCTTCGGTTGGCCATCATCAGTAGCCTTTGATCACTCTAATTATCATAACAAAAGGTTTCTTTAGTCCGTGCTGCAGCAGCGTGTGTTTATTGTGCGGACGACGGACACAAACAAACGGAAGTGAACGACAATGGACATGGGGCAGACGTTTCGCCATTGATTTCGCGCTCAAATAACTGGCTCGCAGTTAAATATCAGCGCTTAGACTATAAATGACCGAAATACATTTTTCTTTTGTTTTTTTTTGCCAGCTTGTCAAGAAGGCGGCATTCCAACAGAGCGTGTGTAAATTGTCATGACCTGCTTTTTAGTGCAACAAAGAACGTTCGAGATTTAGGCAAAACTAGTTTTGAGTAGCACATATGTAGGCCTACCCAAACAACTTGAATCCACCGCAACATTACAATACAGATACATCGGCGTTCGTTTATTTATATAGGTTTGTACTTTTGCACAGCCTGCACAGGAAACGTAGGCAGGGGCCTGGGAAGTGGGGGGGGGGGGCCGCCCCCTCATTTATTCCAGAATGAGAAAAAAATAAGATACGGCTGATTGAATAAAATTCAAATTGTGCGCCAACTTTATTCAAAAATGAGTCGAATATTGTAGACAAATTTGCTCGCTCGCTTCGCTCGCTCGTTGATTTTGTTATATCAAAATTTTACAATAAATTGAAAATGTCGATAAATCGTCAAAATCAAAGGTTAGTCAAAAATTAGTAAAGATCGTCACAATTTCACCAATAGACATATTGATCAAAATCAGCCAAACATAGTAAAGAAAATCCCTCGCTCGCTTCGCTCGCTCGGTAAGTGACTGCGCATTAAGTAATGCAACGGAGCACACAGTACAAATGTTTATTTTTATTGCGATTGGGGGGGGGGGAAGCAATAAAAATCCTGATGCTGAAAAAAAGAAATTTTAGTTACAGTGCAATGGGCTAGGTTAGGTAGGTTGTAGGTTGGCCCCTGAACGTAGGCCTATATTCCTTGATACTTCTGGAGGACTTATACGTTAAGCCAGTACCGCATGTGCGGCAAAAGTTGACTTTTTGGCCGCGATGCAACATTTAACGGTCAGATGCAAAATGCCGCGTTTCAGACCGCATGTGCGGCAAGCGCCGCGGCAGCGCCAGATGCAATCCGCCAGCGGCAGAGGCAAGAGTTTAAAAATTTAAAATCTTGCCTCTCCGGCAAGAGTCAACCTTGCCTCTGCGGCAGTGGCAACCATCCATTTTTTTAAAAACATTTTGTTAGAAAATAAATTACATTTATAAGTTACTGTAGGTGAAATGACTTGGAATTATATGATTAGGCCTACTGAGTAGGGAGACCCGGATTTAGGCATCATTGCCTTAAGCAGTTATTTTGAGTACCCGAGGTAGAGTAGCCTATGCCTGCACAATTGTTTTATTTTGAGATTTTTGTTCGACAGTTTTCAATTTATTGTACCACTTTGGTTGACGAAAATTAACGAGCGAGCGAAGCGAGGGAGGAAATTTTTCTATTATTAGGCTTATTTTGACATTTCCATGCGAACAAAAACACCGTGAACCACCACTACTCAGTCTATGGTGTAATTTCTATATATTTTTTGGCTCTGGGGGGTGGGCCACTGCTCTGCGGCATGAGTCAACCTGGAGGGCCAACCAATCAGAAGCTTAGGAAAATTTAAAAATAAAATCAAGCGGAAATCATGAGGTTGTGATACTACTCACTTGTGGCTGCTGTGAGTCGTGGGATCGATCCCCACTGGCCCATCTCCTGTGTGTTGAGTTGTGTTGTTCTGGTTCACCTCCCTGTTCTCCAGACTGATTCTCCAGTAGGTCGGCATTCTAATCAAATGTGGCGTCGTTTTGCGGCTCAAAAAGGCACAATTATTGCATCTAAGCTTGACTTGCCGCTTGCATGCGGTTCACTTGACTCTTGCATGCGGTCTGAAAGTATGCCTCAGCGGCCGCGGCAGATGCAGATGCAATCCGCAGCTGCTAGAGCCACAGTCAACTTTTGCCGCACATGCGATTCCCGCTTTGCTGTTGAAGTGTTGATATTTCCTGACGTATGCAAGCCACATCGCTGGGAAAATGGCATGAAAGCCGACCCAAGAATCAAACAGGGGAACTAGACAACACAAAACCCAGGGATGGTGCAATGGGGATCGAATCCATGACTCCAAGCTGTTAAGCGCGATTCATACGGGCAGTTTTTCTCAATTTTTCGGCCGACTTTTTTACTTAGGGCGACGTCCGACGGAATATAACGGCCATTTTTGGAAATCCGACATGTTCATTTTTTATGCAAAAGTCGGGCCGACTTGTGTGGCTACTTGGAGTCATGGGTTCGATCTCCATTGCACCATCTCCTGGGTTTTGTGTTGTCTAGTTCCCCTGTTTGATTCTTGGGTTGGCTTTCATGCCATTTTCCCAGCCATGTGGCTTGCATACGTCAGGAAATGATATCAACAGCCAAAAGTGTTAAAATAAGAAAAAGAAGAAGAATTTTCCCAGATTCAAGACGTCGGAAGGAGTTGGTATGTGTTAAAAGATAATCAGGCGGAAAATGACTTATTATGTCCTAAGTGTAGAAGTCCGACGACGCCCGGCCGACTTTTGACGGCCCGTGCGAACGCCACTTTAAAGGGTCATTCCAGTTAATATTGAAATTTTTTTATATTGAAAACTCACCTTTTATTCCATTTTACATCCCTTTACGGTCGTTGTATAAGTATTTGTGCTAATATTTGGGATAAAGTTTGTCTAGAATTCAAAACGATGAAATGCGAATCGATGTTCAATTGAAGGCATGGACATGCGAAAATATTAAGTTTTCCCTGCACGTTCCGGACTTCGGGAATTCGCAAGGTATTTATAGCAAATGATCGATCATCAGTCCAGCCACAACAAATTATTTTGTAGCTTTTACCAATAAACACAAAAATATTCGTATCGCATAAAGGATTTGAAACCACATGTGAATGTTGAGGGGTGACCTCTAGCGCAGTCTTGCACGGACGAGTTACGTGATATCACAGTTTTACCGCAAATGCTCCAGAAAGTTCCAAAATAAGTCACCAAATTTCAAAAAATTGTATATCAAGTATTTATGGCCCCATTCCATTACAATTAAAGTTTAATAACAAAAATAAATAAAATCAAGAAACGTAAAATTAAATTGGAATATGGAAACTGGGATCCTCGGAATGGTTTCTACTACCCTATGGCGACATGACAATTTAAGCCGGGAATTTCGCTGCGCAATGCACAGTATGTGCCCTTGCATCAAGCATAGAACTCTATACACATTCTCACTTAAAGCGACATTTCCATAGCAGCGTTGCGAAGTGGAGCAACGCGAACAACGTCGATCGCGAGCAAAGCGCAACGCAGGTACCATATTCGATTGTTGTGAACGTAACTGCATCTGATCAATGCAAATGTGATGCGCATGCACAAGGAGAGCATGTTCACAGTGCGTATGTGCATGCGCTTCGTGACGTCACAGCTAGCTGCGTTGGCTGCAATCGAATTCTAAAACTTTTCTTTTACGCAATTTTTTTTCTGTCTTTCGTGTAATCCTTTCTTATCTCGTTCAAATTTTCGATCGTACTTGAAAATCCCGTATGCAAGGACCATGTGTCGCATTAATTCTTTCGTTGTCCGTTAAGCAAGGGAGTATAACAATCGTCTAAGGGGTCCATGTAAGGGGTAGTAGTATGGCTGTCCGTTGAATTCGTAGCGTTTACATTGTAATTAGCTAGACTATTTAATTTTTAATTCGTAATATTTTTTTTCTTTCAAAAATAATCAAAATGCATCGACTAGCGTCATGGGCAATTTTGCCTTTTGCTAGTGATTAAACAATAACAATAACAATAACAACCTGTCGAGCACGATAAGCTATTTTTAGACGCCATTTTTTTAAAGGAAGGCTCATTAGGTTTTTCTTTTTTCAAGATTTTATTTTTTTAATGGACATTTTTCGTGATAATAAATATGGAAACCAAAAAAATCTACGATGTGTGCTTTTACATGCTCTATTAACTTCCTTTGGGCTCTTTCATTCCAAAAAATCTCCCACTGACTTTTTCATCAACTTCAAGTGAGTCTAGGTCCATTCGGGCGCCCCGATCCGGGCCCCTGGGTTTAGTTTTCAAAAACTTGTTTTCTCTTGGGCTTGTTTTGCAATTTTTAATCTTTATATTAATGGCGCAGTTACGTTGCCAGCTACCAGTAGGCCTACCCTGTCTCTGCGTCTGCGTCTGGTATAACTGTGCGCGCAGGGCTTACGTAGTCGCCTCTATATTAGTGGGTTAAACGTCACGATGACGCACTTAATGTAACGGTACTAAGTCTAGGTCAAAATTCGTGGGGGGAGAAGTGTCAAAGTTTCGCCCCTCCTACTGATATCGCCCCCCCCCCCACAAATTTTTTTCTATCCCGAATTATTCCTAAATTATCCAGCAGATCTGGCTTAATGTGTTTAGAGTAGCATGAGGTGAGCAGTTTACAAGCCAACTCTAACATAGGCCTATGCAAATGACCACCAGGGCCTAAAATTATTTGAAATTCGGAGTAGGTTTACACAGTTTTCAAGAAGATGGGTTTTGAGGACCAGCGCGCACAGGCAGTAATTCACCTATCGAGCGAGGGATTTTTTTACAATGTATGGCATGTTGTATGCATGATTTTGACCAATATTGGTGAAATTTTGACGATTCACCCATTTGTGGCTAACCTGTGATTTTGACGTCTTATCGACATTTTCAATCTATTGAACTATTTTGATATAAAAAAAATCAACGAGCGAGCGAAGAATGCGAGGAAAATTTGCTACAATATTTGACAATTTTTTCACCAATTTGTACGAAATTGGGGGGGGGGTACAATGAACCGTGTGCCCCCCACGTTACGAAAAAAAATGTATTCCGCATTTAAATTCATATATTTTTTTTCTAATGGGATCCCCTTCCACCTACAATGGAGATGAGAACCCACACCCACGTACTCGTACACAAGTTGCTTGTGTGTTGGGATATGTTTCAAGAGAACCTTCATGTGGTATGCAGTTGCACTGGATTCGAACCCACAGTGACAGAAGGTATGAATTAAGAGTTGGTTACTAACCAATGAACCATTGAGGGCTCCAGTGGCGTAGGCAGGATTTGGCTTTGGGGGCTCCACAAGTCGACATTTTTACAAATAAGCAGGCCCTGATTTAGGCATAAATGCCTTAAGCAGTCATTTTCAGCGCATCTAAAAATTAAGGCGTTCGTAGCGGAGGTAGAATGTGCCTGCACAATTGTAGATACCAAGTGGGAATAAAAATTTGATTATTTCCTGAGAAATTTCAAATTTGTGACTAATTTTCATGAAATAGTGACATGTTTGGCCATTTTTCTTAAAGAATTTTGATTTTGTTTTTGTCGACAGTTTTCAAATTATTTTACCACTTTGGTAGACAAAAAGTAACGAGCG
>JAQIYI010000495.1:0-18493 GCA_034700265.1 Polyzonium germanicum | reverse complement strand
ACTGCTGGGGGTTAGGGGTTCGATTCCTTCCTGTATCCCTTGGGTGTTTGTCCTGTCCCTTGGTTCTGCTAGGGCCTGGAGGTCTGTAATTGGGTCCACAGGACCTGTTGACCCCGAAATCCTATCATTATCATTATCATTATCATTAGCCTAACATACGGTAACAAAGGCTTAACCAAGGCTTGTGCCTGTTAGATATTGTTATGATATTTTCACGTGATATGATATTGTTGTATAATTGGTTAAAACCTAATGACATCATACGATTCTGTCGGTGGTAGGGCACAAAAACACAAATCGTTTCCGATGGATGTCGTACGACGTCGGCGATGTGAACAGCATTTTGCCACGTCAGATTTATGATAGAATGGCCCAATGATCCCAGTCAGCAACAAAAAAAATTCAAAAAAACTATAAAAAAAATGAAGGGAAAGGTAATTTATTTGGCAGAGGCAGTGCGTGGGCTGCGTAGGGCTTATTCTACGTGTAGTGGTAGGCCTAGAGTAACTCGAGAAAATCAAATAGTTTCTTAACCAACCAAACAAACTTTTTTTTTCCTTTTCTGAAAGCCCATCAGGCGTGAAACAAGATACGCTCGCTTCAGTGCACAATGCGCGTCCAGTATAAAAAGCGACATTTTTTCCATAATAATGTAACTACACAGCATGCTTACAAGGTGGTTTCGAGTCGCACGTCACTTACTGTCACTTGACCAATCGCATAAATTACACGCATAGTAGTAGGTCTGCACGCAGAGTAGGCCTACTCTAGACGGACATATAGTGGATCCAACTTGGGACCAAGAAATCCCTGGGTCTAACCGAAATAAGATCGTAAAACACGACAATGGAAAAGATTCAAGATTCAAGCTTGACTTGTCTTCTTGAATTTTGCTTAAAATTATTTCTGAAACGCGCTGCTCGACTATCAAATACAATCAGTGTTACGTTTTGCGCGGGCAAGCTTGTGGCGCGCGCACGCAGACGACGAATTATTTTGTTTCATGCCGAGTTTATGTAACTCCGTTGCATGCGTTACAACCAATGTTTTGACGTCATACCGTGCGTCAAAAGGCAGCCATTTTTTGTTTGCAAGCGATTGCGACTGGGTTGGTAAATTTTCAAGAAATCTGTCTTGTATGACGTCATGCATTGCGTCTAGCCAATTAGAGGAGGCCATGACCATCAAACATCAGATGTTGTACATAGTCATTAATAGATGGCGGAACTGTTCTTGGTTGTTTTTCTTGCTAGTTGCTTTCTGATTTTGGATGAACTTGCACAGCCTTGCATGCGTTGCATGCGTTCCAAACTTGCAACCGGACCTATCCAATACGCATAAGACTTGTTTTCTAGCCCTTATAAAACCAAACATAAAAGCCCCCGAAAGTATGTGCAGTTGTTTTGGGCCACCATGTACATTTGAGCCAGCAGATGACGGGATATATTTGGCGATAAATCATGACACACATTACGACTTCCGGCTACGTATTTCCGGTTCATGAAAGTGATTCTGCTCTGATCGTTTACTCGATCGTTGTCCGCTGGAGCGCTATCACCATAAGTACGATATTAAACAAAACACAGTTTACAAAAGACGCCACTAGATGGTGCGCCAGACATTTCACCCAGATGTTGAGATGTGTGAGCAGCGACACGTGATATAAATGGCCGGGAAAAAATGTTAAATTTAGTAAAGCGAGTAAACACATAGGGTTTTCTTTGAATTTAACTTTTAAATTTCTTTCATAGATAAAATAATAAATCAAATCAAATAAACCAATAGGGAAAAACGTCAAACAGATCTTTAATCGAATCAAATCGGACCCTAAATGTCTGATTTGACCAGTTTTCTTTTCATTTATGGGTATGGCGCAATTGTTTTGTTTTGTTTTTTTGCAAATTTCAGGACCACTTCCGGAACGTTTTTTGTTGTCTGTGTTTACTTACAAATTATATACAGGCAGAAATTATTAAGCCTAGTTGATGGTTGGAAAATAGTTATTTGATGGTCTAAGCTTAGACCTTGTTGTATTAAGTAGGCCTGCATGTTTGACGTGTATAGGTCGTTAAGATTACACGATATATGAGCTGGGATTACTGTTTAACCCTTATGCCGTTATGGGAATTTGTGGGAACCATTTCATGCAGCGCAGATTCTTTATATACTGTAGCGCCATTACGAAGAGGCGCTGCGCGGAACAAAGTGTAGGCCTAAAATGTGGTTATTTTCAGTTTTCTGCTTATTATGGTGCTTTTTTGTCTGTGTGTTTGAGGACCATTTGCATAAATTACGTCAGGCCAAATATACTCCGGAAATCTGCAATCGAGCAATTGTTTATGGTAATATTGTTATCATTATGACTGAAGAAAGTTTTAGCTTTGAATTCGACTTAAATAGGCCTCATAAATAAACGCTCCCTACTAGCAAACATCTTTCGTCCCATTTTAGCATATTCCTTATCTCGGCAATTGTGTATTGTTGCTCTTTTGATACTCGTCATACGCCGAATAATTCTATATTTATTCCTGTTTAGATCGGAAAAATGTTTATCAGTATAAAGGGATGGTTTTTTCGCCGGGAAACTGAACCGAGGGGAAACACCCCTTTAAAACTGGAATACATGTGCCCCTTTAAGTGTAGGGATCCCAATAGTCCCCATGTTATTTTTATCGAGCCCCAATTATTGTGACGACACCGGAAGTCGTCATTGTCGGAATCAATCGGTTATGGATTCTAGTCATTGTTTAAATTTGCTTTTGCCATTACTTTGAAGCATCGATTTAATATCGATGTTTAATCATATTTTAATATATTTTACATTTCACACAAGATTATTATCATTTATTGCGAGGGAATACCCCAGTTTCATCACATTATCTAATCACAATACACGATGTTATGCGCCAGAAATTGGACGCTGTCATTGCAAATGTGGTCGCATAGACTACAAGGGAAACACGGCGCTCCGACCTTTCGCCTTATTTGCAATAGCCGGCCTAACATCGTGTATAGGCATACCGGAAGTGGACGCAGTGTTGCCAAATGCTAAACAGTATTTTTTGTTTCTCCAATTTCCCAAATTTTCCCAGCATTATTTATTCCTTCCCAAGATTCCTGGGGATTTTCCCTCGGCGTAGGGCCTATCTCTACGCCTGACTTAAGTCTTCAAAGTAGAGTTTGACCACCACAGATTCAGATGGACGCAATTCTGTTGGTCGGTTGTTGGTGGTCAGGCTTGTCACACTCACTTTGAGATTGGCGCAACATTTCATCTGATTTCACCTCACATGAGGGCGCAATCCGCGCATTGCCCACGTCACATTACGCGAACATCGAACTCGATTTGCGTCAATGATGATCATATCGCAGGGGCTGCTGCCCGACGTACTTAACGCGCGACGTCCATTAACATGTCTGGGTGCTTTCTCTTTCCTTTTGCGCCATACTTTATTCCCTTTTGTGGCTTGTTGGGATTCCCAAAACGCAAGTTCAGTTCTTTACATAGCCGCGTGATCCAGGATTTATTGCGTCTTCAGTAGTCGGTTCCGCCCCCCACTTTCCTTTGCGTCTGAATCCTTGTGTATAATTCTCTAGGCGGACAGGAACGCAAAATGAAATGAAACAGAAATTTAGCCCTTTTTGTTGTTGCTTTAGTCTATTTATTACGTTATTGCATTTGCTCTTATTTTATGAGGACCAGACGGGGCAGGGATACAAACTGGCTCCCGAAAGACTGTGGGGAATATATAAAAAAAATCAGGCGAATTATTTCCTTTTGTTCGTGTGCGTTAGACCCGTGTGTCATTAGACGGTGTTTTTTTTTTGGAGACATAAAATGTTTTTATTATTAAATCTTAGGCCTATCTTAAGTGCGTAACTGAGTGTGTGCTCGCTCGTGCATGTGTTATTAAAAAAACGCGGCATATTTCTGGCGCGCGCGCGCTGACGAAATTAACGCGAGTGACGTAATTTGCATAATTTCCTCGAATCTCATATTTCATATAGTGCGTGTTTTATTGACTAACCCCGGCTAAGTGGTTGTCACAGTGACGTCACTTAATGGTAATCGGCTCGAGTTTTGTTTTGTTTAAAACAAAGAGCTCTGTTTCTAGGGAAAACTGTATTGTTTTGACTTAAAGGGGAGGAGGGTGGCGTAACAACTTTTGAAATTGACTTCTCAATTTTCCCTAACAATTGACCTTGCTTTATCATCATGGGAGTCCATGCAGGGACTTCATGGAGTCCAGACCACGGTCGTCCAGACACAGACAGACATAACAGTTTTTAAATATTTATTATGAAATATTCGCACACAGGTTGCCTGGGAGCCATGTCGATGGCTGTGTCTCTCCTCATGTGCCCCATCGTTGTGGCGCTGTGCCGGCGAAAGAGCGTCCGCGTAACGGCCGTCATGGGCGGCCTGGTGGCCGCCCTTGGCCTGCTCTTCACGTCGTTCGCCACGCAGTTCCACCAGCTGTTCGTCAGCTACGGCGCCGTGGTCGCCTTCGGCGTATGCGTGTGTCGAACCACGGCGGGACTCATGCTCGGACAGTACTTCAAGCGCCGAAGGGAGGCCGTGGAAGTGGCCATCCAAGGGTCGGTTGGACTCGGGCTCATTGTCACGTCCATCGTTTACAAACTGAGCATCAGGTAAATTATTTGTGCATGTACATCGAGCCCCCAATTTCATCGGCATTTTGCTGATTGATTCCTCTTCAGGACTGTTCACCTGATGGGGAGCATTGTCCCCTGCTCCCTCCAGTTGTTACAGTCTTGAACAGGAATCAATCAGCAATACGTTCCCCATCAGGGGAACACTACTGTCAGGGGACAATGTCCCCCACATTTATGGAGGGAGGTAGAGAGGGGGGCCTACTAGGGCACTTCAATTTACGGATAAGCTTAGGCCTATCTTTAAGGCTGGCTTCACATGGGCGAACTGAAGCGAATTTCGCGGCGAAGTCCAGCGACTTGGTGCATAAACTGAGGCCCATATGCGGGGTACAGGCCTGTAGTCGCCTATCGGGGCGCATGAAGGCCCGGGTACCATAAAGAAAGTGTTTCATTACGGTACCGGTACCGTAACTCTGAGTTTATTAGGCCTAGCCACTTACATGTCATTGTATCCTGTATGTTCCTCTGTTTGCACGGCTGAGAACTTGAGCGAGAATTACATTGACGTTCGTAAACAACACATACTATAAGAACTCATTAAAAGAACTGTTTTTTCTTAAACCCATGTAGATGGTTAATTAACTTCTTCTTTTATCACTTTGCTGCGCGGTTAATTAAATGTAAGAAGAAGTTTTGAAGGCAGTATGAAATTAACGGGGTCACATCTCTATATTCACGTCCTGTCAAATCTATGCATAGCCACTCCGGGCCCTATACCAAGGAGGCCCATAGCCTCCTTGGTACGAAGGGCTATGCACAGCATTGGGGCAAAAGAGAGCAAAGCTGATCCGCGCTAAGTCTAGTTTCTCTTAAATCCGGCGGCGGCGCTGCGCTCGCATTGCGTTCCACAGAGATACTCGTTTCATTGAAGAATTCGCTTGACGAATGGATTTAATTCGATCGCAAATGGCTATTTCTTATTTTATTGTTTGTTTGCTTTTAAATTGGATCGAGAATGGTTTTTTTATTTTTATTTCATAGTTTCCTTTAAGTTTTATTATTATTATTATTAAAGTATTAAGAAGGCCCGTGTGCCTCCAATAAGGAAATATTACAAAACAAGTGATTAATAACATTATTGTTTTTTTTTCTAAAATGCAAAAGTTTCCTTTTAAATTGTATTGTATGTACGATTGCATCTAATGGGGGCGCCATGCACCTAAAGCTAAGCCGGTAGATGGCTCCACTGTGCTTTCAGCCCTAGAAAGCGAATCTCGCCAATGGAAACATATGCCGTTTTGTCGTTTTCGTAGCTACTCTTGCAGTAATTGAATGGTTAAATTGCTGTATTTTGCCATTTGAAGCTGGTTTAATAGTTAATTGGGTGAAAATTTGCCATAAAAATGCCATAACTGGCTGAAAAGTTGCTCAAAACGACAAAATGGCATATGTTTCCATTGGCGAGATACGCTTTCTAGCGCTGAAAGCACAGTGGAGCCATCTACCGCCTTAGCTTTGACCCCATGTTAACCGGAAATGAGCGTCGTCTGCTAGCCACCTTTAAAGGGAGACACTCTCATTGCGCTAACATTCAGCAGCAGCCATTAAAGGGAAACTGGTTGTGATTTAACATTGAGCGTTCCAGAGCGCTCCTAGTGGTGAATGTTTGAACCCTAAAAAATATTCCATGGCGTTTGGGTTTCGGGCACGCTAATAAGTAATGCATTAACTATTATTTTGGACTATTTACATTTTAAGATTTAAAAATCAGATTAGCGCCGACTTGATGACAATTTTGACATTCTTTCAGTGACATGGGTTGGCGGCCCGGTTTGCAAGTCCTGACCGGAGTCACCTTCTCCACGTTCTTCATGGGCATCCTGTACCGATCGGCGTCGCTCTACCATCCTCAACGAAGGGCCATCCTGCACCTGAAGAACCAGAAGCGGAAGATCAAGGACAAGAAGGGCCGCGGAGTGGAGGACAAGCCGCCGTTCTTCGACTTCACCACGCTCAAGTCCAGAACGGTCCAGATCCTGATCGCGTCCGCTGCTCTGTCCAGCTTTGGAATCCACTCTCCAATCATTTTCCTGGTAACTATGGAGGCCTAACATGGAAAGGTCACATCCAGGACCTGACGTCTGTCATGTGCTGTAATTAAATGGCGTTCTTCCCTCTTAACAAGGCGTACGAAGCGCACAGCCAAGGCCTCGACGACCAGTCGGTGCTGCTGGTGCAGGCGTTCGTGGGCGTCGCCATCGTGCTGGGCAGTTCGGCGTTCGGACTGATCACAGTGAAGGACAGCGCCGAGTGCCGCATCGCTCGCCACTACCTGTGCCAGGCCGCCGGCCTCGTCATGAGCATCGCCCTCATCTGCCTGGCCGGCGTCCACCGACGCCAGGGTTTCCTCTTCTTCGCCTGGGTCTACGGTGCCTTCTACGGCGGCTACGCCTACGCCCTCAAGATGTTCGTCTACGAGAAGGTGAGGGCGAGGAACTTCGCCCGCACTTGGAGCTTCCTTCAGTGGGCGCAGGCCCTTCCACTGCTCGTCGGAACACCTGTCACAGGTACGAGTAACCAGGTAGTCCTCAATTGTACTTCACGGGGTGTTGTGTTTCTCCCTTCACATAAGACAAATGCCATGCGCATTCAATCATAGACCTTAATGGAATAAAACTGGGCCTTTTGGTACCCGTACTCGAGATTCAATATGGCGCCATCCATGACAGAAGTTGATAGCGCGTTTGATTCACCGTAGAAAATGAAAGAACGATATAAAATAAAAAAAATATTATCGTCGAATGATGTACTTCACAGTAACAAAAAGGTAGTTTTTGATTTGAAAATCGGTGAGCGCTCCCCTTTAATGCGCGCATCATCTGCGAACTAACTAACTAGCGCACAAAGACTCTTGCCACTTGAGTCTTCTAATCCATCGCTCGTTCAGACAATTATATTTAACCATTAAATGGATCTACGTCTGTAATTAAGGAGAAAAATACAAATACCGTAAGTGAAATACATGTATTTATTTGCACTCACTCTTTAAGCAGACTCGGTTTTGAAGGGTGTTGAACCTTTGGACGATATTTGCAGGTTATCTGAACGCGCAGTACGCGAGAAAGTACGGCTTCCACTTCAGCGCCGTGTGCGCCATCGCCGGCGCCTTCGTCCTCGTGCTCATCGACGTTCACCGACGAACTCTGGGTCAGCACAAGGCGCGGCACAGCACGACGTCTCGAGGCGGCCATCGTGGAACGCCCAAGAGCGGCCGAAGCGTGGTCGCCGCCATCGGCGACGGCTCAACGCCGGAGAGATCGAGCAAGACGAAGCGGCGGCGCCGCTCGAGCCTGCCGAGCGCCGAAGAGGACGACAACGACGAGGAGGAGGCGGCGATCGGCGTGACGACGCTGGCCATCCTGGCCGGACAGGACTTCCGGCAGCCGGAGCTGCTCACGTGCATCTCCGAAGAGGGCTTCGCCGACATACCGGACCACCTGCTCGAGGAGTTCCTGGCGCTGGGCGGCGACTGCATGACGTCGTGCGACCAGGTGGAGCACTACCTCATGCTCAGCGAGTACGAGAACAACCTGAACAAGACCAACGAGGTCGAGTCCGGCTCGCTGCGGATGGAGTCGAGGCGGCGCAAGTCGAGCGTCGTGATGGCCGCCGCCGCCGCGGCCGCCGGGCTCCTGGGACCGATCAGGAGCGAGGACAGCGACCAAAGTGGCCCCATGGTGGCGCTCGCAAACTCGGCGGTGGGTCGCAAGGTGTCGCTGACCAGGACCAACGGGCCGTCGAGGCAGCCGAGCAGGTCGATCACGGTCATCGACGAGACAGCGTCGTCCTTATGACCCCCAATACTCGAGTCACACACTGTAAATATCGTTAGCTAGCCCAATATATTTATATCGATTGATAGATTGATTGATTTGCTCAGCGTACGTGTCTACGACTGTACGTGTATGGACGAGGGGACGTCACAAAGTTTGGTCTACAATTTTATTGCGACCAAACTACAGACGCAAACGTAACATGGCTCCTTTGGGAATATAACTACGCTTTTTGGCTACTTTCCAGAAAATTATCTTCACGTGCACAGGATACACTCACGCACATTCGCGCTCTTGTTATATTTAAGGAGGAGGATTTCATCGAACTTAAGTCAAATGACAAAATTGTCAAAACACAAAAACCATGGTCCGGGGAAAACATTGCTGCGCACAAACGGTTCATTGGATCTAATTGATCAAAAATATTTTCAAAAGAGGAGAAAAAGTACTTTCGTAATGTGTATGTGCTTTTTGAATGCGCGCAACACATGTTTTCCTAAAAGTCTGAATGTAACGATCATATGATAGAAATTTAGGTGGCTGCGCACATTCGTCTAGGCCAAGTTTTTTAATTTTATTTTATATTTATTTATAGAAATGGGGAACCAACAGACATTACAGGTTACCTTTAAGAAGTATATGATTTTAGACGTATCCATCCATCCATCCATCCATCCATCACATAAATACAAACGTTTTATGACGGAATCAGATCTCAACTCTGTCTCGAATCAAAGACAACTTTCATAACTTCTGGTTAAGATTAAGGGAGATTAGTCAACATTAGTTATCATCTGCAATTGTGCACGCATGCACCTCTAGATCGTATTATGGAGTCACGAATTCTGACTGTCATCTCTCTTCATAACCGGAAGCTGCTTTGCTAAAGCTGTCTTGATTCGAGAAGCAGATCTGAGGTTTGCATTTGTGATTCCGGGTTTAATAACATTTAAGCTGGTGCTTTTATTTATAACTAATTATTTTATGTTTGCGCCAGGAAAGTTTCAAGGGGGTCCACAATCAAGAAATGCTGGGCACTGTGCACAGGTGGGGATTCACTGATTTTTTGTGGCCAAAAAGTTGTATTTGCAAACTAAACATGGTGGGCCTATTGGCCCAATGTTCGCGTTTTTCCTTTGAGTCACATTACAATAGACGTTGCATTTTGACTTGCCCTTCATACTTGGATACCATTTGAGAGAGACTTACATTTTAACCACAGTATAGAGAAGTACGGTAGGATTAGTCGTAGCTCAAAAATGGCACCTGGCCGCCATCTTGAAAGGACGCGCTTTAGCGTCCTTTCAAGATGGCGCCGGCGAGTTCCGCTAGCTCAGTGAGTCGAGCAGGGCTTTCGGCTTTGCCCTGCTCACTCATTGCTACTCGGAGTCGTGGGTTCGATTCCCATTGCACCATCCCCTGGGTATTGCGTTGAGATTGATTCTCCGGTCGGATTTCATAGCCATTTTCCCAGCGATGTGGCTGTATACGTCTAAAAAGATGTCAAAAGCCATAAGTGTAACATATAACAAGAAGAAAATGGTGCCATTTTTGCCTATGTGAAAATACCAGATTAATCCTTACCTGTTTTAACTGTCCAATGGTTGGTCCAAATATACTGCGATTAATTATAAAAAATGACCAACATGCTCGTCTTCCACGGGCAGCCAAATTGGGAGACAAAACAGGCCCAGATTTAACGTTTTACATGTATGACAGATAAGTAATTATCCATTTCATCGTTCGATTAAAATTTGGATTAATTTCAGAAGTTAACTTAAGTTATTACGTGGACTCCATATAAAGCGATTTGATTTCTTCTTATTTAAACACACATAGATTTGTAGATGCACAACTAATTAACATTATTGTCCCCTTTCAACGATCAGAAATGTGTGATTAACGTGATACGAACAAATAAAAAATAGCCTACTTAAAATGTACTCGATGCATTTTGTGTAAACTTGTTCTAATAAATTGATCTATCGAAATTACGATTCATCCAGAATTGTATTTAAATCAGGAGCGGGGCTTCATCAAAACGCATTTATGACTGGGTCGCAGTCCTCTGAATATATCAATAAACTAGACAAAAACGTAACAAGTCTAACAACCATAATTCCGCCACGAGTACTTATTAGAGAAAGCAGGCTCTCATTAGAGGAACTGCACACGACACGAAGACGTCGTCTTTTGGAGGACATAATATGTGTCAGATTTTCAAAATAAGTCACGACTCTTTGATGACAGAATGAACGGATGTATGGCGACATAATGGCCTCTGTGGATGGCAATGGAAATGGAGCAATTTTCTAAAAAGCTTTGCACAAGGCCCAAATCAAGCACATACGAACGTAATCTACGACACTGAGGAGCTACATCTCAAGAAATTTTCAACTAACAAGGTCTAAATTCACGCCCCCCCCCCCACTCTCTCGCTCTCCCAAAGTCCATTAAGCTGATTATTATTTAAAAAACGTCTTCCAGACTTGGATATACTGACGTCAATTAAAAGCTTCAAAAGAACAAAAATGTCTGTGGTTTATATAAAACCAAAAGTAACTCTTAAAGCAGGTTTCCCATGCTGCGAATTTCAAGCGAATTCGTCATGAACCTTCGTACCCGAAACTCCTAATCCTGTACCCTCAAAAAGGAAGAAAAAAAACCAAAAAGTATTAAACTGTATTTATTTTCTTTTTCTTAGAATATCTAATGCAAAAAAACATAGAACAAAAGCAATATATATTTAGGTAAACAAAGAACAATTCATAAATGGTCTGTCCAGGGTCGACTTTCAAAAACCCAGCGGCCAAAACGAGTTAAATATTTCGTAATCGTTGCCATGCTGGGCTTTTGACGGTCGATAAACGCGAACACATCGGTTCACCGGTAGTTGTGGACATTGCCGCGCACAACGTGCATTGTGCCCGTCAGGATGCGTTGTGTCGCACGTGGAAATTGACGACGTATTCCGAGTTGGTTCTTTGGACGCTGATGGCGAACGGATCATACGGATGGAATGTGAAGGCCACAAGACGTCTGGCAGTCGGCGGTGGATTGCGTCCGAGGACACCCGCGTGGATCTTGAACTTGAGCAGACCCGAATCTCTCGTATAAAATCTATTTTTTCAAACAAAAAAACAATTAAATCAAGTCCTAAAGAATGCATTATTTAAAACTGCATTGATTTCTCATTTATTTGATTACAAATTTGGCTGCAAAGTATTAAACCTGATAGGATGGTCTCCGCAGGTTTTCGGTCTCTCCATCAGCGACACCCACTTATCGTCGTAGCTGAACAGCGAAAGGTCGAGATAGGGCGAACTGCTGTACGACTGCGAACTTATAGGCAGCTGAGTGAGCAGCCGCTTCACCGCCTCTGTGTGCCCGCCAAACTTGGCGTTGATTATCGTCTGCTTGAAACGTTGCTGGATCAATCTAAACGAGCATACGAAAGGCAAGCTTGATACCTTCTATCCATAACAGTGAACTTTAAAAGCAGTTTTTTTGTTTTTAAAATAGTTTTAGGAAAGCATTTTTGGGGTTATCCACAAAATACGTTTTTTGGCGTTACCCAAAAAAAGCTTTTCCTAAAAATATTTTGTAAAGGAAAAAAAAAATGCTGTATAAGTTCATACAGTATAAGTACATGCACATGAGGTCACCTAGCGTGTATGTTGCTGGAAGGTGAACATGGGAACTGAGTGTCCAGGTGCAGGGTGGCGTTGCGGAAGAGGTCGCAGAAGTTCTCGAAGAGCTCAAGAAGTTCCTCGGAGGTATTCTCGAACACGGCCAAAACCTGTTATATTAATAGCATCGTCAAAAATGGTGCAACCAAACTAAAAAGGCAAAGTTTTTACTAAAACTATACACGATTGTTTTAGCAGACGAATCTAGCCGCCATTAGATGTTAGTAGAGTAAAGATTATCTGTTTGTTCGCTGCTTAAGACGCCGCATTAATTGAAGTAAGCTATGACGTAGTAGCTTATAGCGTGCGCTTTATGAACCGCCAAACCTTTTTCCATCAATAAATTTAATAAAATAAACAAAATCCACTCTTCTATCATGTAATGGCGGCTGCAGTCGATAAATCGTCTATAGTGGCTTTGAAAATCAAATGAAAGATCGTCAAAAGCAAACTGGAGTCCCCCTTTAACTGTTGGCCTACATTTGTACTGATCATGTTGTAGACGACGAAGAAAGCTGGCTGGGCGCTTGGATCGGTGGTGAGCGTGACCACTTCCTCGCTGGCGTACTTGATGAGCAAATGCTCTTCGTCCAAGAGCTGCATCTTCCACATCCTCAACTGCAGAAACTGGTCGAAGTTCTTGTAAAACACGCGCAGATGTCGCGGAGGACCGCCTTCGAGTTTCCCCTGAATGGTTGCCTGTCGATAGAGGAAGGCGAGCAATCGATGTTTCAGGCAGTTGATGGTCGTCTCGCGGAAGGGCCTTTGCGGCACTGGATGATGACGCGCACCGGTGCCCTGGCGGCCCTCGAGGCATGCGCCGATCGAGTTAGCGAGCACGAATTCGTCGTCGTCGTAGCACAGCCGTCCGATGGCGCGAACGTCGACGAACGATCCGTCTCCCGTGACGCGGAACACGTGGATGGTCTGATGCTGAACGGAGAGCACGGCGAGCGTGCTTCGATACAGGTACAGTCCCTGATTGTGAGACAGGAAAATCTTGTCCACTTTGAAGGCGCGAGTGTCGCACAACGCGCCGCTGTACAAGTCCACAATGTGCAGCGAGAAGTCCTCGAGCCGCTGGTTCGGCGACACCGACTCGTTGTTGCGGTACCTGCAAACACGGTTAATTTTACATTTATAGAATTCAACATCCGTCCATGTGAAACGAGCTCAAGACCTGTCGAAGAAGTATGGGTGGTGAGCGTCGTCGAGAGTCGCAGCCGAACCGACGATCACGTATCGTCCGTCGTCCGTGAACAGACTGCACTCTCGGTTGAGCTGCTCGCCGTTGGAGGCGACGCTGACGACGTGGCGCAGTCGAAAGAAGCGTCCAAAAATGCGCCCTCGGACGTCCGTCGACGTTGACGAGCCACTGCTGCCTGCGCCACTTCGATGATGGTGATGATGATGATGATGGTGATGACCGTGCGAATCGCTAGCGGCGTTAGGGGTGGTCGCACAGGGCGTGTACTCCGCGCCAGGAGTGACGTCGGACAGAAGGTCCTCGGCGCCGGCAGGCCCCAGATACTCGTAGATCTCGATGGACGTCTGGTCGGACGAGAAGGCGACAAAGTGTCGGCCGTCCGGAGAAAACTTACGCAGAAAGCAAGGCGGTTTCTCGACGTTGACGACCGTGAAGTTGGGGAACACGTTTTGGTGGAACGAGCGAACGACGTGCGACTGCGTGGACGGACGGCAGACGTGCGTCTCGCGACGGATCAGCCGAAGGACCACGTTCTGCGGAGGAATTCTACGCGCGGTGGCCGTCAGATTGGGTGACGCATTACTGTTTCTTTCCCCTTCGTCCATCATCAAAGTCTATGGAGCAGCTTGCTGTAGGGGTGAGGGTGGATGAAATTTTAAAAACCTTAACCGGCTGGACCGGTTAGAAAAAAATTTGAAATTAAAACTAGCTAGGCCTAGGCTAGTGTATTATTATTAGTGTAGGCCTAACTTGTTATAAGAATAGCTGCCCTAGTTTAATACTTTAAATTAAAAATCACTTAAACTAGCGGTCAAAGCAGTGTGATGTCTTATTTTTTTAATTTTAACGAATTTAAGTTCATATACAAAATTAAATACCGGTATGGTACAATATTGTTACATCGTCATCGAACTTTTTGGCATAGGAGTACTTAGCCTACAAATGATTACAAATATATTTTCCAATTGTAAGACACTGACAGCGCACATTTTTTTAAAACCTGACATATGGTAGGCCTAACCTACCGTTTTTTTAAACAAACCTCAAAAAACCCCACTTTATTTTTAAAAAACCCAAGCTTTTTTTAAAGTTGGTTATTTCCCACCATGTTGGAGCATTTAAACCATAGGCCTATAGGCAGTAGGCACGTTGGAACGCTTCAATCTTACAGGTTAGATGGCGCTGTCTGTGGATTCATGACCGCAGCGCTCTTAGCGGCAAAAATGTAAAGTCAACCAAACATTAGATACCGTAGTGTGTAGAAAAATCCAGGAGGACTTCCTAAATGTAGACCTTTTGCAGAAATTGTGTGATTTTCCAGATCATGGTTTCTCCGTCCATGAGCTATAAACGCTCTCTCAAGTAGCCTATCCCAGACTAAGATGTCATCATGCAATTCATAGAACTTAAGTCAATTATGCACAAGAGAATGAAGCCATTGTGAAGCCATGTTGTTAGGAAGACCTAGAAGAAGCGCCACCAGAATGTCCACAAGGCCTAGGCTAAATTTCCAGTAAAATTGAGGCATTGCAACATGCGACTTTGCAGGACTTGCCTAAGACCAACCAAAGGATGTCATCTACTGATCTAGCATTAGGGCTGGCAGCGACTTTGGTTTTTTGGTTTTTGGTTTTTTGGTTTTTTAGGAAAAACCAATGAAAAACCTTTTTTTTTTACAGGTATTCAAGATGGTTTTTTGGTTTTTCTATTAAAACCAAACCAAAAAACTACTTTTTTTTTTTGGTTTTTCCCAGCCCTATCTAGCATTCAGTTTACTCCAGCATGCAAATCACTTCCTATCACACTGCCATATTTACCGTGCTGTCCCGGGAAACTGAAACTTGGCTGGCCAAGTTTGGCTCCCCAGCTACCATTTTTGTGCTACGAGTGAACCATGCTGTGGTGCAGTGCTGTATGCTGTAGCAATTGTAGCGTGGCTGTTGTGTATCTGGTCTGAGAGTCTTGCACTGTGGCCTCAGGCTATCAGCCTTCTTCTTATATTAACACTTTTGACGTGATTTTTGACACCAGAGAGTCAATCTGGAGAACCAGAACAACACAAAGCAAGGGGATGGGCCAGTGGGGATCGAACCCACGACTCTCAGCAGCCACAAGTGGTCTGGGCCTGAGAAGCCAGAGAATATCTATATTCTATGGTCTCTGTGAGAAACACCGCCAATTACTTGGAAATCGTCTGCTACAAACAATGTACTAGAGCATATACATTGTAGGTCTACAATGTACATTGTATATGTTTGAAGCGTGGATATATGAGGAGTTACACCGATGTTAGCCACACCAATGAGCTATTTTACGGAGCTTCCGAATGGCTACAGCGTGCCTTTCTAACGCTAACGATCTATAATGTACTACTTTGTAGCATAGCCTCCTGTAGTAGTATCGGAGGCTATGTTTGTAGAGGCGCCAACATTGAATGTAGGCTCCGCCAGAGACTATATTGTATAGAATAACACACGCTATTCACTACCCGACGACCGTAAGTTGAAGCCAAATAGCCCGGATGAAAAACGTCATTCTGACGTTTTTGGGGGCAAAATGGCGACCAACAGTGTTCTTTGATTTCATTAGGGTGTCCGCGATGACCACGGCGTCATTCACAGTTCACACTGATCACAGTGTGTGACAGTTTCCTTGTTTGGTGGTAATATATTATTTTATTTTATATTAAATACCCCGTAAATGTCAAAAATGCTAATCTTATAAGAAGAAAAAAGGGGACAAGAAAACTGTCGAACACTGTGATCAGTTTGAACTGTGAATGACGCCGTGGTCATCGCGGACGCCGTAATGAAATCATAAAAACACTGTGGGTCGCCATTTTGGACCCAATGACGTCATAATGGTCACGTGATCGCAGTTTTTTTTTTCTTCAGGTTTTTCTCAAGGGGCGGTGTCTATTCTATTTCATAGTATCCGGGCGCCGCCGCTTCACCGCTTGGTGGTCACGCCACCAAGCGGTGAAGCGGCGCCTAAGCACTGAAGGCATTTTTGACTATTTTGAGCTATGAGTAATCCTACTGTACTTCTGTGACTGCAGCAAACGATTGTCTACAAATAATTTCAAAAGGGGCAGGGGCAAATGCACTCCGTAGTATACATGGGTCATGATAGCGCCTACAGACTGCCATATAATTTGTTTAGGGTACGAAGAATAAAAATATATTTAAATTGACCGGACCCTACCTCCGTTTTCTCCTTCGCGCCTACGCTCCTCGGGGGTTCGCCGCCGGGCATCAGCATGTTTGAACTCAATTTACACTTGAAAGAAATACGCTACTTTAGCACCAACTTTTAAGTCTTCCACCCGCTTCCAGTCTTTTAGCGCGAACCATGATTCGACCACGCTTCTAGCCTTCTACCACTGCGCTTCTACCGTTCTACCGCAGTGAGAGTGTAGTAGCGTACTAGACCATAGCCTCCTGAGTCCTGACTAGACGGCCTCGCTCGGGCCCCGGTCTTACATACAGGTCTGGAAACTCCCTGGATTTTCTGTACCGCTTAGCGAAGAGCGGGTGCATACGCCACCTTGCGGCCGCTCGATGTCGCTGCGATCGCGCGGTGACGTATCGAGCACCGTGGTATCGAGCACGGTGTAAGACCGTGGTATCGAGCGATCGAGGGATGTTCGATCTTGCATATACAAGTGTAAGACCGTGCTCGATACGTCACCCCCATACGTCACCGAGGTCAATAGCTCGATACCACGGTGCTCGATACGTCACCGCGCCATCGCAGACTCAGAGACATCGAGCGGCCGCAAGGTGGCTAAGCGGTAGCCCCCCCCCCCCACTACTGAAAAACCGGTTAGTTTCCAGACCTATATGTAAGACCGTGCTCGGGCCACTCAACTAGAAGTTGCACCCACGGTCTTACATACAGGTCTGGAAACTTACCGGTTTTTCAGTAGTGAGGGAGGGTACCTCTTAGCTGCGACCCGTTTCATACTTAACCTTGCGGCCACTCGATGTCGCTGCGATCGCGAAGTCAGGGTATCGAGCACCGTGGTATCGAGCACGGTCTTATATGTAAGACCGATACCACGGTAAGTCGATGCCACGGTCTTACACCGTGCGTTGGTGGCGTGACCACCAAGCGGTGAAGCGGCGGCGCCCAGAGACTATAAAATAGAATAGACACCACCCCTTGAGAAAAACCTGAAAAAAAAAAACTGCGATCACGTGACCATTTTGACGTCATTGGGTCCAAAATGGCGACCCACAGTGTTCTTATGATTTCATTACGGCGTCCGCGATGACCACGGCGTGATTCACAGTTCAAACTGATTGCAGTGTTCGACAGTTTTCTTGTCCCCATTTTTCTTATTAGATTAGCATTTTTGACATTTACGGGGTATTTAATATAAAATAAAATAATATATTACCACCAAACAAGGAAACTTGTCGCACACTGTGAATGACGCAGTGGTCATCGCGGACACCGTAATAAAATCATAAGAACACACTGTTGGCCGCCATTTTGGGGCCAAAAACGTCAGAATGATGTTTTTCATCCGGGCTATTTGGCTTCAACTTCCGGTTGGGTAGTGAATAGCGTGGTGAATAGCGAGTGCGGTGTCTATTCTATAGTCTCTGGTAGGAAGAAGAAACATGGAAACATAGGAACGTGGTCTGTACCTCTACTATCATATGTTCTTTGATGATGCGTTGTGCGTACAGGTGGAGTTTCGCCGGCACACAAATATATTTTACGCACCTTTCGGAAAATAGTTCCCAGTCTGAAAGTGCCAGAAATCTTGCTAAAAAGCAACTTTTTCACTCGTAAATGAAATGAAGTGAGTGGATGTACTGAAGCACAGGCCGGATACCCGGAATAGATGTAGTACGTCCGCCATCTTGGTACTCACTGAGCATGGGTGCATGCGCAAGAATATGTACGTATGCCTACTACTTTTTTAACTACTAGTTTTATCAACCATTTATTGGTTGTTAGTCGTGCTAGGTAATGTTTAGCCACGTTAATTCAATATAAATTTATTTATTACTTACTAGTTAGCCCATTAAAGGCCTAATTGTAGAGTATTTGACATTTCTGTGTACCGGGTAGTTATTTTATTACGGTAACTAGTAATAGCCAGACACATAAACAATTTAATATTTGGTTATTAT
>JAQIYI010000494.1:0-18500 GCA_034700265.1 Polyzonium germanicum | reverse complement strand
TACTTTATTTTATATTTATATATTTAGGCTAGACCTATATTTATACTTTATTTTATATTTATATATTTAGGCTAGACCTATATTTATATTTTACATTTCATATCTTACATTTTATATCTTAGCTTTTACTACATTGTCTACACATAAACGCGCAGAAGAAAACCAGCCAAGATACGCTTTCGCGCATCTTCGCTAAACAATGTTTTAGCTTTTATTGTGAACGACGCGCCATTAGCCCCATGCCATTTGGGCATTGGGCCTTCTCTTCCCCCTTCCCTCTGTCCAATGTCTCCAAGTCTTATTGCCGTCCATGTCTGCTGATTGCAACAACTGTTTTCGTGTCGAAACAGTTATTCTACGCCTTCTGAAGCTCTCTCTGAAACCATTCCTGCGAGACATGAAGCATGATGATGATGTCTCAAGTGAAAATCCCTCAGGAACGCAAAACTAGCCTAGTCATAATTTTGACGATTCCCTTCTGCTTAACCTCCTGTAATTCTTCGTCCTTTTAATATTGTGGTTACGACAACTGGTTAGGCCTCAGCTTGAAATGGTGTTTGTTTGTTGCTGCTGTTGTTGTTGACGACGACGACAACGACCAACACAGGCATGTACCGTAGCGTCCGTAGGCCTATTGTTAAATTCCAGTTGTGTTTCTTGCTAGAATATTTAACGATGTTTTAAGATATGGTCGTGTCGTGGGGCCAGTTTTCGTCCTTTTGTTTTTTCATTTCAATCTTTTTTGCCATGCCGCGACCAAATAACTAGTTTCTGATGTCTGTGCGGCAGGCAGACCGTAAACGGAATCTATTATTATATTACGAGAAGTAATAACTCAGCGCGAGTAGAGGAGGGACATTGCGCATCGGACTGACAAGAATTTCTTGCATCATTTGTCAAGAGTTGTTGGCGACGGCCAACCAACAAACATAAACAAAATGAAGAAGAAAACTCGTCTCGGGACGCAATCCTGCTGGCTGGTTTATGTAACCATAGAGGACAGTGAGAAGTACTGTCAGGACAACGCGCACAAAGGCTAACTAGAGTGCCAGTACAACGTCCAATTGCGGAAAGGTAGGCCTAATCAGTATGTTAGGCCTAACTAGGTTCGTTTGATGTTTTTCTTAAATGCGACGCATGCGTCGTCTGCTTTTGCCTGAGCACATATGGTATGACACTTGGGCACAGCCTGTATTTAGACTGTTTCAAGATGGCGATCATCGCGGTGTAAGTTGTCTAGTTGACGAAGGCTTTGGCCAAGTGCAACCGATCCCCCCCGTTTGGTCTAAACTCGAAGGATCAATTTCATATTTTTTCTCTTCTTTTTCTGATGAAAAATGTGCACAACACACATTCCAACGGACATCTGTGTAAACTCTGTCCGAATTGAAAGAGACGGCACGGCGTGTCCTGCTTTCCCCCGCCATTTTCCCCCTCCAGTCGGTTATACAAAACGAAACCATTTTGCCAACTAGGAAGCCCATTCAATTTTCAGCGTGGGTTGGATGTGTTGGCTAGCCGTAGCCCTCGAGGTTCTTTTCGAGGTCTTGCAAGTGTCTCGAAAGTTGTTCTCCATTGGGGATCGAACTTGTCCCCTCCCCTCCTCAAGAGCTCAAGCCCGAACCCCGGCGAACAGTTACAAAAAATGAAAATATTTCGCAAATACAATATATTCTTGTGAGTGTGGGCTTGCTAGCTGGCACTTAGCAGGAATTCCATAAAGATGAAAAGGAAAGAAGGGGGTGGTGGGGTAAATAGGGAATTGGGGGGACCCGAGACCGAAGAAAAAGAGGGGGGGGGGGTTCCCTACACTCAGGTGAGAAAAGATCGACAAGCCCTAGCTGGCTTGAACGGGCGGAACAAACGTGGGCAAAACTGATAGACGCTTTCTCGACGGCAGCCGCCATTACATGATAGTAGAGTAGCTTTTGTGGAATTTGTTTATGATGAAACCGCGAATTATAAGCTACTACATTGTACATGTACATAACTTAGGCCTCCTGCAATTAATCCATCTTCTTAAGCAAGCAACAAACAGATGCATGTACTAACATGTAATGGCGGCAAGATTCGTCTGCTAAAACAATCGTCTATTAATTTCAATGAACTTAAGCTGGATTTATGCTTTATCAATGAGTAGACTCACTAGACTCCGGCAAGACATATTTTTAATAAATAGTCTTGTTCTCATTTTATTTTTATGTTTTGCTTTCGCCCAATTTTGAACCGCCCGGCGGGAAAAAATAGTTTGGTCCGGGGTAAAAGGAAGCACACTGCCTAGCAGTAGCAACCATGCGTTAAACTGTATGAGTGTATGTGGAAATGAAAAAGAGCCCTTGAAGGTTGCTGCTGATGTGAACACCAGTGTCCACCACCTGTCGATAAATGCCAATGATGACGACGCGAGGTGCCTACACGCTGCACTAAAGGCAGCTGCTGCAAACAGATTTCATCGCACTCCTTGATTGCTTGGCAGCCATTTTTTTATCTCCTATTCTTAAGATGGCGACTTGTTGCGAGCTGCATTTTTCTTCGTGCTTTCCAAGACTTTCTTTGTGTATACAAATAAAGTGGTTGCTGTGTTGTTGTTTTTGTGCAAAATTAGAAATTCAGAAACAGACCCAATAAAAAAGCGAAAACAGAGAAGGGCAGAGCAGATGGATGCAGCGAGGCAAAGTGTATAGAAGAAGTTAATGAATCATTTATGAAAGACATTCCTCTATTGGCCAAACCAATCTCAAGATAAGACAGAGACGAAGGAAAAAAAAAGGCTTAGATCATGAAGACAAACAACAGCTCTTGAGGTTTTGCGCAATTATATTAAACTTAGGCCTACATGTAGGCCTACATATTATTATTATTATATTTGCTAATGGCGAAAGAGCCAAACACGGTCATTGGTCACACTTGTGCGCGCGCGCTGTCACACAATGGACAAAGTCGCTCCTTGGCAATATACAGGTTGGAAAAGTCAGCATTTCACTTTTGCAGAAGGCATTCTAGCGAGCGAAGCGAGCTTTTTTCCCAACAGATATGACTATGGCGAGGAGTTTACGCTACTAATTTTGAGTTTTTTTTTTGTAGTTTAATGATTTTCTAAGTGGTCCTAGTTAGGCGGTAGGCCTTAGCCAGGGTTACAGGGTCAATTCTTCCAAGTAATCCCTTCCCCTCCTAGTCTTATTTGACAGCTTTATAATTTTCTTTTGCCCAAACTAGACTAGAAAGTAGAAATTAATATTACAAGTCAGAAAATGTCAATTGGGCTAATAAATAAGCTGCTTAACAAGCAAGCGATGGCCGCCAAAAACATTTTTTGGCTCCACCCTCTGGTGGTCAGACTAGGCATGACCTCTTCCCTAAGGATTAGGCTTTTCGAATTTGTGATTAAAATTAAAGGGAAGACATTTGTGAGAAAGATCAAATATTACCATCACCATGGCTAGGCTACTTATTACGTTGGGGAGGGGGGGAGTGTTAAGATCAAAAGCAGAAGAAAAAAAAGATGGCGGTCAAGTAAACTTTGTGAGTGCCGTGATGACATATAATTAGGGCTAGATATTAGGCAACAACGTGATGCGCGCAGCCAAGTTCAGCGACCACATAAGCCGTCCGAGTGCGGCTTTATTTGGAAGAAGAAAAACCACATGATGGTATTTTTCATCATCATCATCATCATCATCTTCATCGTGATCACATTAGACACGACTGTTGCAAATGCAATTAGCGACCAGGTTGGGGCGTATGCGCGCGAGGGGCTGCGCGAGGGGCTTGATGAATTTAAGATTTTAAGAAACCTGGAGAAATTAAGTTTTTTGAGACGACGAGAAAGAAAATTAGCATACATAGGCCTATATTAATGGAGGGCAACATTTTAATTTCACTCTTTTCACAATAGGCCTAAGCCTTGTGCCTTTTCCAAGTAGGCTAGGCCTACTTGAGTCCCAGGTGTGCCACTTAAGTCTAGGAAGATGACGAAGAAGATGAAGGTCATTGCACATCCATTTATAGCAGATTAGGCCTAGCCCCACTAGCAGCAGCTGTTCTTGTTTTCGACGAGGTATTTAATAGCATTTAGAGAACCGTCAAAAATACTATACACTATGTAGGCCTAATATTTTTAGGCTTCGCATTTTCGCCACTAGGGGCGCTGCGGCGGACAACGTTAAATCGCGACCCAGCTATCTCCCATTCAATGGCATGGCTGATTTTAATGGTGGATAGCAGACGACGCTCATTTCCTGTTTACCTGTTGTATAGGCTAGTAGCATTTAATATTGTAAACGAATAGTGAATGCCAGTAGTCAAGTGAGTCAATAACAACGTGAAGATGGAATTTCCCCTCATTTTTATCTCCTTCCTATCCACTTATGTAAAGGTTAATTTTTAGTCACTAGGTGGCGCTGTATTCCAGCCACGTATCGTACGTGCGAACGTTCGCTAAATGCGCATTCACAAGGCAGCGATTTTGAGTACGATAAAATCGCTAATCGCACGCGAAATCGGTGTCTTGCGAATAGCTCGTGAGCTACTAAGCATAAGTATAAAGGCAGACGGGCGGCCATTTTGAAATTTGAAGAAAAAAAGCGCGCAAGACCACGACGCTTTTCTTAATGTTACTGCTGCTCTTCTGGTTCCCACACTGTCCCTCCTTGGCGTTCTTGCATGCCAATTACAAAAGCTCGGGGCCATCGAAGTAGTTCCGCCGTGTGCGCCTTCTACTTTTGGACACGACCGACCCCCCTTCTCGTCCACCACCTCCATCTTTCGCCCCTCGTTTCCTTTGCGGAGATGCCGTCGTTGTTGCCAGAATAGAGAACTCCGGGCCTAAATCCTCTCGGCTCTCGAGGATGTAAACTCAGGTGTGTATAGGCCTACATTGAACATTCGAAACCCCCCTCCTTTCCATCAATCCATCCACCTACCCTTACACCCCCCCCCTCTACAAACCAGAACCCCCTCTCTTTGTGTGCTCTTTGTTGGCTTTTTTCGTCATTATTGCTTCTTCTTCTTGAATCCGCAAGCTTGGAATGTAGGCCTTCCTTTGCAAAAAATGAAGGAAAAAACTTTGAAAAAGCCCCTCGGGCCTTCTTCTGGCCCACCTCACTTGGAGTGAGTGAGCGATGAGTGAGTGTCTCTCTCAAGCACACCTGAAAAGTAGGCCTATAGCTTCTCATCTTTGCTGCTTCTGCTACTTTTCATCGCCATTGCTGGCCAGGAAAGCGGGAAAAAAGCTTCTTCCCATGCAACGAATAGACCTATCCACCTAGATCAAGTAGATTTATACACAATGTAAGATTTTGCAGGCTTCACATTTTCGCCACTAGGGGCGCATGTAGCGCTCAATGTTAAATCGCCACCCTGTTTCCCTTCCATGGCGGCTGCTCAATGTTGGTGATTCAATTGCCAAATTTTCTTTTGAAGGCAGATGCAGACGATGCAACTTTTCCGGTTTACATGGTGTTATACACGATTGCTTTAGCAGACGAATCTAGCCGCCATTAGATGTCAATAGAGTAAAGATTATCTGTTTGTTAGATAGACAAGATTAATTGAAGTAGTTATTGTAATAGCTTATGATTTGCGGTTGTATAATGTAGATCGCGAAACCTTTCAACAATAAATTTCATAAAATAAGCAAAATCTACTCTTCTATTATGTAATGGCGGCTGCCGTCGAGAAATCGTCTATTTTCAAAAATACTTTCTTTGTTTAGCAAATAAAATTGGGTTTTTGGACTATTCCACAAGTGGTTTGTCCATGATGACATGATGATGCTGATGGCGGGGAAAGCAAGGTTCATGAATCCACCCACGCACGCCATTTTGTTGGGCAAAACACGTCTCGCGCAAAGTTTATCTTGTTTAAAAAGAGTAAAAGACAAAACTGTCATCAAGTCCACTTACAACACAGTGCTTGTTCTTACTCTCAAGTACTTTTCAAGAGAAAGGCCTGTCGTTAGGACCTAGTAGTCTGAAGTGCATGATGGGCCTGATTGTCAGATGAATTTTTTCTTCATCTTTATGGCTACGTTTATATTGGTGGCCCTACATGTAATACTAAAGGCAATAAGACTGTTTCTCTCCAACGTGACTCGAGCGTTACCCCCATCCATGTCCCGACAAAAAACCTCATACAGAACAGAGTAGCACAAGAAACCGCTTGTTGCACACCGCAGTTTCTGCATGTTAAATTGGGCCTAATACGGTTGATGGGGGTGCAATGCTAAAAGTCCTTTGCAGGGCAAGGCTGGCAAGGGGGATGCATTTAAGTAGGCCTACTGGAGAATAATGGTTATCCTGCTTCTACCTTACACTTAATAATTGAACATTATAGACGAGAGGAGGTGGACAATTGTTCGGGAGGATGTTGATGCTGAATGGTGTGCAGTTTAATCATTGCGTCAGCTAAACACATTTGAACAAAAAATCGACCCTGGCTGGTGACCACCTGTTGCCGCGGTAAAAATCTCTGCGCGGCCATTGGCGAAAAATCAGCTCGAATGGTCGCTCGTCTTGGGCGAGATCAAGTCGTTCATCGAGGTCGGGCCCAGACTAACAGAACAACAAAAATCACTCCAGTTTACAAAAGCACAAATATTCACTTTTATTGAATGCTTAAGGCTGACAACCTGATCAACGTGATCGATGTGGACTCGTCCGCGATCGTCTTGTCGCACAGGTTGGGGCCTCACAGTGCGCCCGCCGTTGACAAGTCGATCGCCATGAACTTGTCCTTGCAAGAGATCCTTATCATTGGCAACTGTAGTGACCAGGTCGAATTAAGATTTCTTGTTAATTAAGCCGGTTACACATGGACATGAATCGCTCGGACAACTACATTTTCTTTTCTTAAACATTTGAAGGTGAAATTTAGTGAACTCACGTTGGACATGTTCAGGATGCTGCAGACGCTGGAACGTGAGCCTCAGGAGGACACGACCCAGCTGTACGACGCCTCTCCAGCTCCGGGCAGAGTGCCTTTCGTCAGTTCAATGGCCCGGCTCGATTGTGCTCGTGGTTTCACTTGTTACTCTTGGCGTTGCAAAGTGGAGTCCCGACCGAACCGCCTGTCGTTAATTTGAGATATCGTTCATTGATCTTGTCTAGGAGAACGGAGATCGACCATCGAAACGAGAGAACCCCCACAAGTACCTTCTCTACAAGCCGACGTTCAGCCAGCTCATGGTGTTTCTGGCGTCCGGCTTCAAGGAGCTGCCGCCGAATGGCGTCATGCTGCTCTACATATCTGCCGACGGATGTTTCTCCAACGTCAAACACCCAGAGGATGGTAATTAATTAATCCATCTATAATTAATAAGTTCTTATTCTAATTAAGCCGTAATTAGCTGTTAATTAATGTTACATGTTAACTAATTTTAATATGATGAAATTGAATCCTTTTGATTTAAAGCCGGCTATGACTTGGGCGGAGTAATCACGAACAGTAAACGGGAAACGGAACACTCCAACAAGAGGCTCCTGCAACTCAAGGACACTCACTGGTTGGCGCTATTGAGTTCAAAATTAAAATTCTAAACCTTTAAACTAACTCTTACTTGCACTTTCGCGCTATCACATAGTTTGTATCCGGGCGATCTTAACCCGTTCACGAGGAAACCGCTTTTCGTAATCGTGGACAGCGACAACAGTCACGCTTACCAGGTTCCGAATCAAGCTAGAAATACCAAAAAATAAATTTAGGCTCATACTTGACGAATAAATAAAATGTCTCATTTCATTTCAGCTGATACCACACTACTTTGGCCAACCACTTGTCACGCTGATGTCCGCTGAAGACATTCCATCGACTTTCCAAGGTAAGGGAGCGGGACTAATTAGCTTGCTTGACCCACGGCACGTTCGCAGTAAAAGATGATAAAAATAATAATGGTAAAAAAACTTCGTAACGATTTGATTTTGAATGCAGACCTTCAGCACAAGGGCAATCTGTTCACACTATTCCTTCACAGTCCGTTGACGGCGTTCTGTTTCATTTGCAACGTGTTGGACGTGTCCATCAGCCACTGGGACAAGTGCCAATTGCAAGTAGATCGCTTCCTCGCCGAGACAGCTCGTCTCCTCGTCCGATCGCGGGCTCTCGGTGGGAAAAACAAAAACCGATTTAAAAGGATCCAAATCCGACCAATTTAATTAATTCTTTGGTTAACCACCTGTGCGCCATGTACGTAGATCCGACGTTCATTCAGTTCTTGGGGGACGACTTCCTGCGGCTTCTTCTTCTTCGCTACGTCTTCTGCTACATCACTCTAAAACTCCATCGCAGTTTCAAGGTCAGGTCGAATCTCAGCTCGCCAACATTTTTGCTTGCGGACGATCAACTTGCCAGAAACGTCATTGTTCATCTTGACCTTACTTGCAGGGACCAAACTTCTATCCTCGTTCGCAGCCGCCCGTACCCGACTTGGACGTGCTCGAACATCCTGGACTTCACAAAGCGATCCTCGAGATAGCTTCGCTTCTCAACGTCCGCCAGTTCTACGAGTCCATCGACGAAGCTGATTGACCCTTGGAAGAACTTCGTCTCTTTTAAAAATACCCCACACCTCAAAAATGCACTCAAAAATCACACCACAACTAGAAAGAATTGAAAATTTTAAAAATCTCCTAGAGTATATCTCTTAACATAACTAAAGGTTCTTCTGTTGCTCTCACTATCTCTCGCTATTGATCTATATCCAAAGACTGGGTAAAACAAGTCACGACACTATTTTGAAAGCGCTCCTCTCGGTGGGAACGCCACCATCGTTTTGTCGTTTCTTGTTTAGTTTGGTCTTTGTTCTATCTCTCTCAATTCAGTATCTCTCTTTCTAAAAAAATATTTCAACTATGAACTGTTTGAAGCAAACTAAGACAACTTTCGTGAGGAATATTTTTGTCAAAATTATGATTTCTTAATAGTAGGATGAACTGAGATTTTTTTTGTAGAAAATTAACCAATCACTGACAACAATTACTCACACATGGGATCACACTCGACGCAAAGCGTTATCACGAATATGCAGATTTTTTGATTACAACGAACGTAAAGCGCGACGAATTACGCACATTAAGTGGTTTATCCATCGAATGTGAACCCAGATGGGAAATATATATATCTATATATTAATATATAAACATCATGATAAAGATTACATTTCATAAGATGAAATCAAAGACTAATTAAGGCTTAATTGTTAATTAAGCTTAATCATTATTCAAGAAGAGAAGTAAAAAGTGCACACTCATAAAGTCATACTATTTAATTTATAGTTCGAGTTTCTACAGCCTGCCTGTTAATTTCTAACTAGTCAAATACACAGTAAGTCTTGAGTTGGGGTAATCGAAAATGAATCGTGCGAAGTAATGAACACGCGCAATTGTGAAGAAACTTTAAACAAAAGGAATGAAAACAATCTCACCATTCATTCCTTTCCATCCCGCCCCCAAACCCGCCCTGTTCAAACTCTACATGAATAAAACACACAACCTAGTCTGTTTGTTTTGAAATTTTGAAATTTACGTTACAACTGGCGGCGTGAGAAAAAGGGATATATAAGTGCCCAAAAGACTGAAAAAATAATAGATCTCAACAAAGCTTAGTTGGGACAGAAGAGCCAAATAAACTTTAACTCGCTCACTCCTGTGATGAGCTTCAAAAGTCCTTACCCGGTTTCGACGACGGTGCAAGATCGTTTCCAAAGACAGCATCGGTGGCTGGAAACCTTCCAGGAACGTAATCCTGGTCTTCGGCTAGTCGTCGACGTATTCTGGCGTTCATTTGGTCCTGAAACGCAGACTGAAGGCTGGGACTGGAGCCGACATCGTGAGCGACAGCCTCGATGCTCGTGGTCGGTCGCACTCCAGCTGAGGCGACGGCTCTCTTCAAGACGTCCGGCAAAAGTCCAGCGTCCACCTGAAGCCGGTTCTCGCCGATTACCTAACATGCAATGTTCGTTATTAATTTATCAAGCACTCAGAATACAGTCCTAATTGCCATGTACAACTTACTTTCCTTCTCTTCGAAGGCATGCTCGCGATGTAGCCATCGCTGAACGGTCTTTGGGCGGCAGCTCTTCTTTGTCGTTGCACGTCCTCGGTGATTATGGGAACCCACTCCTGATTGGACGGAAATAATCAACCAACCAATTCAACATCAACAAAATCAAATGGCAAGTTCAAACCGTGGGCACTGTGTTCTGCCAGACAGCTTCGGAAATGGCCTCGTCAGCGTCCATGAGATGATGATCGACTGGAGGCACGAAAGCTCGAGTAGCTGGTCCCATCAATCCTGGGCCCAAAATCGGCTCGGAAACGGACGATGGCGTCACGTCCATCAACTAGAAATTCGCCCAAGTAGAAAAATTTCAATTCTGAGTTGGAAATGATGGACGATTAGAGGTTCAAAGAGTGCAGTTCGAGCCTCCAAGTAGTTGTTCGCTCGCATGATAAAAGGATTTTACCTCGACTGTCGACGTCTGAGCGTTCGTTCTTGGTGCATTCACAACAGGAGGAACGACGGCTTGTGCCTCGATCGCAACTGCAGGGGTCCTCGGCGCTCTTCTACGCACTATGTACTGCTGAATGTCTTCTTCGGTGTTGGTCAAGTTGGACACCATCGACTGAATGTGCGACGTCGCCAAACTCAGCAGATAATCGCCAACAGTCGAATTCAGATTAGAAGCCGATTGAGTCTTCAAAAAAGATTTACATTAATTTTTAAATTCTAATTAAAATCTAATAAATGTATTTTTGTTTGTTCAACTTACGGCGACATTTTGGAGCATCCGGTCAAAGCCAGCAGCGCCATCATTCAAGCAATAAAGATTGAGTCGAATGAACAAGGAAATGGCTTCGTGGCACGTGTTGAACAAATCAGTGCCAAAATTCTCTTCTAAATACGTCGTAAGGAAAATAAATCTAATTAGATCTGAACCAAAGCAAGCAATATTCAGTCTCAAAAATGCACAACGAACCGGTGGAAGTCAAGAGTCTGAAGAGTTTCATCCACCAGACCGTGAAAAAATGACACACAGATGCCACGTAATCCACGCCATTACGAATCTGTATACCTTCCTGCGGAATAAAAATAAATAAATTCCAGGTTACGTAGCTGGACGTTGCAAAAAATGCAAACACTGCGTTATGCGAAACTTTATCGAGCTTAAAGGTATGCCAAATTAAGAGTTAATGACCACTGCTAGCAGAACCGGACCGATGATGTTAGCGGTGAGGTACCGGACTACACTGACTTCGTCACCATCAGACGATCCACCTGATGCTCGCACTTGAGCTCTGACGAAGTTCAACAGAGGTATTCTGAGTTGGTCGAGAGGTGCCAGACGACCGCCGCACACTTGAGCCAACTCGAGAAGTGTCATGTGTCTAGCGACGCTCACAAGCAAGTTGTCGAGAAAACTACCACTCGTTCTCTCGTTGAACGTTCCGAACGCTCGCAGGAAATCGAGAATCGAGGGCCGGTGCTGAGATGCAGTGGAAGTCGAAGAAGTGGTGGCGAAGGACGTTGATGCTTGTGGTGTGGGCTGTTGCGGTGCAGTTGGTGGCTGTGGCACAGACGCGGCGAAAACAGGGACTGCCAAATTCTACACAGGCAAACGATCTTTCATCAATCACCGCAAGCTTACAGTAAATCGGAGGGGACGCAGATCAAGGCCCTCGCGTACACCACTGGGAGTGATCACTAAAATAAATAGTGAAATCCTAAATAAATAAATAATGGTGCGCTCACACTGAAAAGTGTCGATAGAGCTTCGTTCATCACTGGGGGTACCGATGCTGCTTGCGTCGACAATGGTGTTGGAGGAGGCGCCTGCGGCTGTCGTGGCGGCTGTGTTTGCGCATTTGTCGCAGTGCCTAAAACATGCAATAAATAAACGAACTAAGCAAAATATCAGGATTTTTTTTAATACATTTATGGGTCCTTAAGAGAAGGCTTACTGTTGTTGGCTGCTGCAGGCCTCGATTGTGCAGCAGTTGCAGCTGCAGGAGATGCAGCAGAAGCAGTTTGATCCGCATTCCTAGGCATCAACGAGGACAACATGTTGGCTATCAATCCAGAGAAGAATCCGTTTGCGTTCGGAGTTGATGCATTGCTAGTATTATTGGTCGACGAGTTGCTCTGTTGCTGTTGGCCATGCTGTTGCTGCTGCTGCTCTGGCTGTACTTGTCCGACGTAGACCTCGGCAGAAGCTGTTCGTCTCAGAGGCGTTCTTTGAGCGTAGACGTGTCTCGAAGTGCACGGCAGAAACTGATCGAAAGACGGCAACGCGAATCCGGGAAATTGCATCGGAATCGTCTGAATTGGACGCGACGTGCTTCGAGTCTGCGTCGACGTGGTCGGATGAGTGGCCGTGTTGCCTCTGGCCTGACTCTGACCGCCAGCAGCTCCATTACCAGCTGTAAGAAACGAACGAACATAAAAAGACAACAATATTCTTAGCAAGTGACGTCCGATGTTCGAATTTTCAAATGACGCGCAAGTAAATAATTGAGAACTCTCGCCGCACC
The DNA here is from genome assembly GCA_034700265.1 of Polyzonium germanicum. NCBI lineage: Eukaryota > Metazoa > Arthropoda > Diplopoda > Polyzoniida > Polyzoniidae > Polyzonium > Polyzonium germanicum. The sequence goes on along the minus strand of JAQIYI010000494.1, from coordinate 5,976 downwards.
AGTTCGTTGGTTTCCGGCCATACCATGCCCGACAGCCTGCATCAGGTTACGCAAGAAGTCCTGCGTTTGTCCTTGAGGAAGAACCATTTGTGAAAAGCGACCACCTGCAACCACAAGAACAAACAAATAAGCATACAATAAGGTGGAACAAGCATTAAAAATAAATATATAAACAGATCAAGGTTTGTAGCTTACTTGGAAAGGCGTTCATTCGAGGCTGTTCAGAACCGTCGTTGGCGACGTCAGCTGCGACACCATCGATGGTGATGCTGCTGCCAGGCATGACTTCCATGAACACGAAAGGGTTGGCTGTTCCAAAGAGTCCGGCCATCGGATTAGCAGCAGCACCAGCAGCGGCCGCGCTCGTTGGTTGTGGTGTCGGCGGTGGAGGAGGACCCACGTCTGATGATGAAGATGGTGGCATTGGCGGAGCTGAAGGAGCGACCGTCGGTGCAGTGGCTGAAGTATCTACCGTACTGTTACCATTCGTGTTGGTCGTCGTGGAGCGTGTGGTGCTCAGAGTCGTGCTGATGCTTATCTGGGCCTTAGTTTCAAATTTGAACTCAATAATTAATTCTGTCAAGACACAATCTATTCATCTTATATCCCATTGCCACGAAGAAAATGATTGAAAAATAGTCTTCAATTTTCCAGTTCAAAAGAGATAACTTTCATTTAATCCATCGTGTTATAGCAGAATACCTGAACAGGAATCGAAGCTTGAACGAGAGCCGTTGCTGGTTGCTGGACCACGAGCACTCTTGAGTGAAGAGTCCTCGGTGTTGACTGAGAAAAGTTGAGCACGACATCGCTAACGGCGTGATAAGCGTGACTCAGCAGATGCAACACTCTGGATACGTTGTTGAACACGGTTTGCGCCTCGACGCGTTGAGACTCGTGCTCGTAGACGCGATCTTCGCGAACGCTCGCACGAAGTCGATCCAAATAGGGTCCGAAACGAGCGTGGAATGCAGCGATTTCGTCCAAAGCGTCTGCCAATGCTGTCGCACGGGGAGGTCTGAAGAAGTGATTAAGGCCAAAACGAAGAAATAATTAGCGAATTGTTATTCTTGTACATGTTCAGAGAACTCTCATTTGAACATTTTAAATTCATCTTTGAATGACTTAATATTTTTAACTGTTAAGTTTATTGTTGTACATTTTACGTTCGGCGTAATTGCGCTTTTAAACGGTAATTTAACACTTTTTTTACCGTCACATAAGATAGGCCTATCCCAATTTTTTTGACCCATCCTTGCCTGCAGCGAAATATTTACAATATGTACATGCTTTAAGGGTGCACTTACGTGGCATTCTGAGGTCTTGTGGTACGATTTGTAGTAGATCCATTTGACCTGGGAGGATCCGCAGAAGCAGATCCGTTGTTCGCTTCACCTGCAGTGGCGCCTTCGGGATCGAGACGAACTTCAGCTGTACTCGTTGGTGAAACAGTAGGTGGTGACCCTAGAGCTTCGTTGGTCGTAAACGCCGTCGCTGTGGATTGAGCAGCGGCGAAGACGGCAGCTGCAGCCACGCGAGCTGCGTCGGCAATTCCAGACGCCGTGACGCCTGCACCAGCAGTGGCCCCAAACGACGCAGCGTCAGGCATTTCGATGTCGAAATCTTCCACTTCTGCAATCAGATTAGCGTCGACTCCGCCATCTTCGGCCGTTGGACTCGGCGTCTCGCCACTACCTGAAGCATCCTCTTCAGGATCCTCTCTCGCACGACCACGTTCACTATTTCTAGGTTCGCCTAAGCTCTGCAATTAGGAAAAAAAAATCATTAAATATAAAGTAAATATTTATCAAAAACAACAACTCGCCTGCATGCGATTAACGCACACTCCGGCTCGACGGATCATGCTTCGAGCGCTCAGCAAGCGTTGGTTCGTCTCGCTTCTGGGAGCCTGATTCAGGTTGATGTGGACATCAACGGTAGACCCATCGTCCTAAGAAGTTAAAATCAGAATGAGAATCGCAATAGAATTTGCAGACGAATATTCGTGAATGCATGCCGCATGCAATCTATACCGAAGCTCGTGACATGATGGTCGCGTTGCGCCCAAGTTCACCCATTCCAGTGACGACCTGTTGAACGATCTGTTGGACGTCGTTGGGATCGACGACGTTTGATGGCACTGTGAAAGCTCCCAACAGGTAACCATTGCCATCTTGTGCGCTGGAACGTTGCGGTTGTCGGCGCGGGGGACGGGTGCTAGATGAACTGGTGTTGTTGGATTGAGTGTTCGAAGCTGACGGGCCGCTAGCGCTCGGTGGTGGCCGTTGTACGAGGTGAACGACCTTCCCGTTCACGTCTACATGAAAGAGAAATTCGTAGATCGAAAATAGGAAACGGCGTTTAAACTGGACTATACCTATTTTACCAAAAATAAATCAAAAGAATTAATCGTTCGTAACGTACCATATTCCGAGAGCTTCTTATCATCCTGGAGCACGCGTCCGCAGTAGATCAGACGCTGCTTATCAGCCGCGATTCCCTTTTTATTAGAATACAGATTATTTTAAGATTAATTAATGCTCGGTGCCAGAAAATAACGGAACACTTTGCTTGATATCTCTCCGGCCCTCTCAGGAAAACTAACTCGCTTTGAGACGCGTCTTTAACAAGAAACATTCCTGAAAAACCACTTACAAATTCAGAAAGATTAACTAGACGCACGGACCCAAAATTAACTAGACGCAGACTAGGCTAACCGACAAGGGCCGGAAAATAGTTTAATCAATCTGCAGAGACCCAGAAATACTTTACGGACCCTAATACATATATAAATCACGCTTCATATACAAAGGCCAAGTGCGGTCGTTAACGTCATTATGACGTCACGCACTCGAGCTGACAAAAACCAAAGGAAGCATGAAAACATGGGAACGCACACTCTAAAACACTACAAAATATAGCTCACCACTGAACTGGAAATCTTATCCTTGAATTCTTTGACGGTTATCTAAAAGAAGAACATTTTATAAGAGGCTTAAAAAATTAATAAATTGAAAGAAGCTAGGCGGCCATTTTGTTGGTCTCGTTCTTTTTTTGTTTCTTACCTCGTCCGGCACCGAGTACTTGTGATTGTTTGAATCAAGCGTTTTCACCGTCAACTCGATCATGGCGAGGCGTCGCGAGTTTTACACGATACGACTGAACGAAATTCGCACGAAAAACGCCGCTATTTTTGTCTATTGCGATTTTTTTTTCCCGACTTTCCACAAACGCGAATGACGACAGCGGAAAATAAATTTTTGGAGAAATTAAATTACTAAAGACCACTTCCGGTCCCAGAAACGGAAATGACGCAATTAGAAGTGGGTGTCTAGTGGTGCCGCCTGACGTCCACTTACTGGACTAGAATTATTTATTTATTCTCTTATTGCGCAATCGCGACCAATTGGGGTAACTGTGTAGAAAACAAAACAAAACAAAACAAAAGCAAGGAAAGATTACAATTTATTGAGAATCTGTCGGGAAGAACGGTAAGAAAATAATCTATTTAGTGTGACTAATTAGCAGGGAGAACGTAAGTCAAAGAAAAAGCAAAATGTCCGAGACGGACTGGGACACGGTCACCTATCTGCGCAAAAAGCAGCCAAAAGCTCAACAACTCAGGTCGCAGCAAGTAGGTTCAACTTATAATTCGTTAGACAACACCCAGTTCAAATTCATTAAGCCTGACTAAACCGGGTTCAATCCGCATCAATTAAGTCAAAATACTCGCGTATACACTATACAATTATCCATAGGTTACATGGAAGCTAGGCAAATCTCGCCCAAAGAATATGATTTATTGCGGATTTAAGCCGGTTTAGACTAACCGTGTGTGAAAACTATAAGCTAGCTCGCACGAGGTAAACAATTTGATCTTTTCAGGCCATAAACGCTGCCCAACGCAAGGGAATACCCATAGAGACGACCAAGAAATGTAAATCACTCCCCATACGCAGGATTTCACTCCTATTATAGGCATATATGTTTGTTTGTCACTTTAATGCTATTTTGTCTGTGACATATTTAAAGTCAATGCGGCCACCAACAAGAAGACGGCCACCACGATGAACACCAGCAAGCTGGACCGCGAGACCGAAGAATTGCACCATGACACCATCGGTCTGGATATTGGCAAGCTCATACAACAACATCGCCAGGCGAAGGGCATCAGTCAGAAGGACCTGGCCACCGTAAATAAATGAAAATATAAATTTTAAAGTTTTAGGCCGTCGAATCACTTGACACAAACCTCAGACTAGCTGTTTCGAGTCAAGATAGCTTAAGCAGCTTCCGGTTACCGAATTAAAGGGAGATCAAGTACCAAATTCGTGAGTGCGTAATGCGATCAAGAGGTGCGTGCAGAACTGCAGATAACTAATTTTGACGGCAATCTCCCTTCATAACCGGAAGTTGTTAGTTGTCTTATACTAGAGACAAGTCTGAGCTTTGCAGTAGCGATCTTGGATCCTACCTACTCTTATCAAGAATATGTGACATTGTAATTAACTTTGCAGAAAGTCAACGAAAAAATTCAAGTCATTAACGAATACGAAGCTGGGAAAGCGATTCCTAATCAGGCAGTCCTTGGCAAGCTGGAGCGCGTTCTGGGTCAGTTTAAAATTCCAATACCAGTACCTCATTTAAAATATTTTCCAAGTCGCGCAATGGGCATACATATTTTTCATTTCATTGAAAATATTTTTCAATCTTCCTGTCTAGGTACCCTATTAGAAACCTAGTGCAGTTAAATCTTAAGACGCAAATTGAGACAGTAGGCGACTTAATTTTTTTTTAAATTCCTTTCAGAGGTGAAGCTCCGCGGTAAAGACAAGGGCCAGCCTATAAAACCTGCTGCAAGCAAGAAATGAGGCCCAGCTATTTCTCGATTCGATCGGCCCTCGTGTTTTTTCTCAAATGGGTACGGTCATTCAGAAGTCAAAATGGCTCGACGCTGGTCTCACCATCTTATCTCACCTCTAAAACTCAAGTGAAAAAGAAATAACCGTCAATATTAATTTTAAGTTTTTGACATTTTGTTTGCTTTTTAGCAAAAGCGAAAATATCGCTGCAGTGGGCACCTCTGAATTGCACTGTTTATGTGATGCAAGTTTGCAATTAATTGACACCTACGGTCTTATATTTTACACATTTCTTTTCGTTAAGTCTGATATCTGTTTCGATTCACTTATTTTTTATTTTTGGCAATCAGCCAGTTTCGAGAGTTTAAAACGGGATCAGGAACATAGTGTCAAATGTATGAGTGTGTTTACTAATAAATCCAATACGTGTTAAACAACTTTCAAATATCGAGCAAACTGGGTTTTATTTGCAATAAGTTTGAAGAAGAAAAAATAAGAACCTCTTTCAGTCTCTTCGCAAGGGAAACGCCTCTTCAGTGACGCCATCCTTTGTGATGACGTTGATAATTATACCGTCGCCTGTGTGGATGTCTCGTTCGGCCGCCGAGATAAAGATGTCCTTTATGATGCTGATTGCGCCGGCTTTGCTGATGGGCAACGGCTCAGCGTTCTCCATGTTTTTCAGGCCGATCTGATTATGTCGAATAGTTTAGACAACACAATGGCAAAAGTCGACATGATCAGTCTCAATGAGGAATTGAATCCACAGAAGTCATGACTCACTTGATTGTCGAGCAGAGGCTGGAGAAGAGCGCTGGATGATCCACCAGCTCTGTACAACTCCTTCTCGCAGTGACCCACTGGATCGTAGCTGTAGACGACGCCCTTTCCATCTGCATCCAGTCCAGCCAGAATGTTAGAGATGTAGTAGGGAAAGAAGCGCTTGTAGTAGAGCATGACCGAGATCATCTGAGCCACGGCTGGCGTGTTCATCGTCTTGTGATGTTCGTGTTCGTACATCTAATTAGAGGTTAAAATTAAGGTCGGTGCTATTGGCAGTGCGCGCGCACTGCCAATATGGCTTCCATTTAGTCTATTGCCAGTGCTGGTTGCT